>JANAVB010012198.1:22120609-22326205 GCA_029216955.1 Iris pallida
TCATTCAGATGATGGGTAGATGTCGCGAAAGAGACTGTAACCTCTCTTATGCGATGCTCATCCCACATATCTTTCAGAGATTTGACATTGACCTATCTACTTGTGCTGTTGACCCTGAACCCAAGTTCCTCAAACTCTCTCGTCGCAGCATTGCCATTGTTCCTCCACCTACTGCACCTACTCCTCCCGCACCTACTCCCACAACACCTGGTCCTCCTCATTCTTACCCTATGACATTTGAGGGTATTCATCAGCACCTGTCAGATCTGCAGTCATTCTTTGTTGACACTTCCAAGGAACATGAGTTTCGTGACGTGACTCGGTTCCAGGCTATTGCCAACTCCTTTGTCGATCTGAGATTTGTGCAGACGGGTCACTCTGCTAGCTCTCTACCTCGAGACCCTTCTGTTTCTGGCCACCACATTGATGATGAGGCGGTTCACTCTCTGTTCCAGCCAGGAAATACTTACGATTGGTATCGTACTACTGGTGCCACTTCTCATACTTCTGGAGTTGGTACTTCTGGAGCTGGTCCTTCTGGACATGCTGGTGCTACAACTGATGACGATAATGATGAGGATGATAATTTTTGAGATGTTACATATTGAGACTACTACTTTTGTCTTATGTTTACTTGGAAATGCTTCGACATTCCAAGATATTATCAGCGCTCTGTTAGTTATTATTTGTGACTCTTCATAGACACGGTTTTTATTATGCCTCAGTTTGGCATACGTTTCACTTAGTTTATTATTCAGTATTTTATTTGTTTCAGCTTTACTATAGCATTACTTTTCTTGCTTCCATATAAACTGCCTATGACAAATACCATGCCTGTGTTGTTTATACAATACCTTTTTAACTGTTTATACCATACCTGTGAAGAATGTTTTATATATATTTTTTGTGTGTTTCTTCACTGTGTGTTACTTATGCATTTATTGCGGGGGAGCTTTCTCTGTTGCAATTATTTTGCTAAGTGACAATGGGGGAGAAATAGATCTAACATCTTCATGAATACAGGTTATGAACAATTTTTCGTATACATTTTTGAATTGATCCAAACCTAGATGTTATATCGGCAAGGTTTGTCAATTATCAAAATAGGGGAGATTGTTGGCCCATTGGTCATGGTCAAACCTGATTTTAATAATTGATCAAACTCTGTCTCGATATAAATGCAAGTCAATTAAGATGTTTACCTACGACGTTTTGGACACTGCTCAACGATGGATATCTACTATGTTCAAGACTGAAGCCGTTTGCCATTCATAATGTATTTTTTAAAAGTAATGTAATTTTTTATTTTATTGAGTCTAGGAATATATTGTACACCAAGTCGTACTGGCAAATACGCTGTCCGGAATTTTTTTTTAAAACTGACCTATCTCTTTAAAAATGACCTATGTTTTTAAAAAAACATCCTTTTTACAAAAAGCTTCTGAAGGACTTTTCAAAAAGCCAAATTGATTTTTCTCAAAAAAAATGAACTGGCAGAACCCTAGCAGAACTCGGCCAGAGTTCGGCCAGAGTTCAGCCATGATGAACGTTAGTGAACGTTTGATTTTGAACTTGGTCACCCTTCAGTTGCGGTTTGTTACAAAGAGTTTTGTCCAAATTCTGCCTGAATTCTGTCAGAGTTCTGTCTTTGAAAAAACTATAAATAGAGAAGTATTTCGATCATTTCAAATCACCAATTCACTTTCAATCTCTTCTCTTCTAAAGCTGACATATCTTCCAAAGAGTTCTAAAAAGCTTTCATTTTCAAATCCCAAGCCAGTTACAATCCTCTAATCGATTTGCCACTACGGTGCGGTCTAGAAGTTTCAAGAGCGATTGTAATCAGAGGCTGGATAGAAGATACAACTCTTCACAATTAAAGTTGGTCGAGTTCTTCGTATCAAGGCTCGCGTCTGTAGAAGTTGCAAGAACTTCGTATAAAAACTTGCAAGATTTTCCAATAGTGGACTCAACTGGAAGCTAGAGTTCTTCCGACTAGACTAGTCCTCACAAGTGGGAAACTAGTATAAATCTCAGTGTTTGCATTTGCCTTCTGGTCACTTTTTATTTCTGTCATTTACTTTGTGATTATTTTTATATCAGTGATCTAACTGCTAACAAGATTTTTAATTAGAAATATTCCGCTGCCTACTCTATTTACCCCCCTCTAGAGTATTTTGCTTTATGATTTCATTCCTACATAACCAACTTCGTGCCATAACATTTTTAGCTTCATAGGATGTCGTTCGGTTGGTTGAAATCGACGCCAAAGTTGGCTTTCAAAACCGTAATTTCTAATTTGTAAAATTCTAATTTTCAACCTGGGACTCCAAATTTCAATTCTGATTCCACCAGTATACTCATGGCGTCATTCTACATAAAATTTATATATAATTTGATAGGTTTTGAGGATATGGGCTCCGACATGCATTTTCGTGCAAACCAGTTCCTAAAGTCCGGGTCAATGGGTCCTTGAGATCGGCTCATCGGAATCTAATTCTGGACGTACCGTTGGGTTTGTATCGTGATTCTGAACTCGTTGACATATATTTTTCGAGAATTAGTAGACCTTGACTTCGGCACGCATTTTTGGGCAAATCGGGACCTAACGTCCGGGTCAATGGGTCATTTTGAGATCGACTCATCGGAATCCAATTCCTAATATACCATTGGATTCATATCGTCATTATAGACTCGTGGACATATAATTTTCTAGGTTTAGAGGACTTTTATCCTTGCATATTTTTCAGTGCTGGGTCCAACGGCGGACATCGTTTTGACTCAAAATTACCATTTTACCCAGTATCCAATTTGGACTTATGGGTAGGCTATCCTAGCTAAGTAGACCATTCTGGACATGTTGGTGATGTTTGTTTCATCATCTGACGACGTTTGTTAGATTTTTCCTTTATGGGTCACCGTTAATTATAATTAATTCTTATTATGCTCGTATTTCAGAATTTGTGCATCAAAACTGAGATCAGTCGATTCCAATGATCTCACATCGCAAAAATTGACAAGGTGACCATGTGAATCGCCAAGATAAGATTTTTAACCTTGTAGTTGATCATCTTGTCTCGATTTATGTGTCGTAGATTTTCGTGTACGAATAACGAGGTGCCAACTTGACATTTAATAACCTATAACTTATAATTCATATTATTAGCAATAATGATTATAGAGACTAGTGTAACATAGTTCTAGGCAATATTATTAATAAGTGTCTTAGGTAACATAAGGTAATACGTGACTAGAATGACCCAAGCTCTCTAGGTGGGAGTTAGGAGTCATACGCATACTTTAGTGTGTGATATGTATTTGTTTGTGATTTGGGTTGATAGATATTTGCATGGAGTATGGTTCATTGGTTCATGGATAGTAGGATAGACTTTGGTATTGCAGTTTTGGCACAGTTTGGACAAACTTCAAGCAAGTATATCTTGCCAACTTGATTTACAGTATTTATATGCTTATATTCTCTATCAGTCGATCACATTGGATTTACAACATGCTTTACCTGTTCATTATCAAAATGCTGTCATGATTATACCTACTGACGCTTAGGCTTGAAATACGGACTCACGATACATGGCATATAGGTGACTCATTGATGATCTCTGGAAATTTACTTGATGATTGTGTACATGTTTGACTGGATTCGTAGACTTATCATTTCTTAGAGTCAGGCTGGACGTATCGTAGATGTGACAAGAACAGTATCATTGGATGGAAAGGACAGTCACTAGGTGCTAGGGGCTACGAGCAGAGTCCACTTTTGTTGTTGATGCATGATGGGTGCCTAGAGGGAGCGCCACTACACGAGTACCCAAGATCCCATAGGCAGCCCTTGTATCGAACGTTGTCCTCAAGTGCATTTCATACATACTAGATGGTCTGCCTAGTTATAGTATTACTGGATCACCTGATTATTACCTTGATCCCTGTTTATCACCTAGTTCACATGTTGCTTCATTCACATGTTATTTACTGTACTTCATTTTGGCATGTATGTTATATATCTTGCTATGTCTCGCTGAGGACCTGGTTTCCTTTCAAGTATACGCTAAGATCTGACATAGGATATTGGGGATACTTCTTCGGATTTCTCTTTCAGGTATCGTTAGTTGATACTTTCTTATTATTATTTTTTAGTATTTCATATCTAGTTTTTCTTAGTAGTTTAGTAGAATTTTGTGGATGTACATTATGGATACTTGGACACTTGACAGCTTATACATATTTTAGTTGGACTGGAGTCCACTTGAATGCGTAGCTGGCCATTGCCACATGGCCCAGCCCCGCATATTTTGGGACTGGGGTGTGACAATACTTACTGTTTTCCCCTTCGAACACCTCTCACAACCCGCGTGGACTGATTCAAACATTTGTTGGATTCTTTGGAATTCAATGTTGTTCCAAGTAAGTACCTCGTTCATTTCGATCCCGAATACTTGTAAACTAGATCTAGAACTTCCTTGGCATGAAGAGACATAGGTAGATACCCTATTAATCTAATTAAAATCTATTTTAAATGTGGTTCTTGTGTGGATACGAAATTTTGAAATTAAAGTGTCGTATTTAACTTGTATGTTGATTTGTCAACAATATAGGCATTTGAACCATGGCAAACCTTGTAGAAAACTTAAAAACCTATTATCCCATGTATTAGACTATGTAAATCATGATTTTTGACATATTAATTCTGATTTAAAGAGCCCGAATTTAGAGTATACAAATTTAATTCAAATTTGACACACTCACCTACATGTAGTTTGAGAACGAATTATGCACGTTTTTTTACCATATTTTTCGTACAACTTGTTAACCTAATAACCCACATGTTGAACCTTGTAAATCATGAATTATGACATGTTAAACTTGGTTTTTAGGCCCTAGTAGCAGCCATTAAAATTATGAATTAGTTTTCAATGTATTGAGCATATGAATTGTCTAGTTTAGGTTAATTTTATGTATTGTATGGACGTGGAATCATACCTAATGTATAGTAAATGTGTTATCCTCATTTTAATAATTAAAAACCTATTTAATTAGTAATTTATTCTTTTTATTATTTTATGTATTCTAGGCACATTTGTGTGACACCGAAATCTACAATGGAACCTAGAAAAGCATAGTTTAGTCATAATATTGTACCCGAAATTTATATACGTTTGTGCCAACCTTTTTCCTCGAAAATAACCTTAAAATTATATTTAATATCTATTTTATATTTTTAGTATATAGGTTGGTACAAGTTTAACTTAGAAATTGTACCGATGCGACCTTGAAAACCAATATTTGGAGATGGTCATAGTTGTTGCATTAATTTTAGATAAATGTGACTTAAATAAATGTTTTAAAAAATATTAGGTTTTGATTTTTATGAATTAATATTATATTTATTTAATTTATCAAAGGTTCATACTATAGGCTATACTAATGACTATAGTTGGGACATGCATGAAAATATATTGTAGTTGTACATCCAAAGCCTTACCTAAAGTTATCATTTATGGCATATATGTTGGTTTACTTATATAAGTTAGTTAAGTTGTAAAATTTGAGTGTAAACTCTAAGTTTAATAGGCATAACATGACCTTTAGAAATGTTCCAAAGTTACACTTATGCAAGGAAGACCTTATAGGAGCAACACTTAGCACCTACGCCTAGAGGAGGGAACTAGTAGACATATGTAACTTATTTTATACAATTTTTTGAGTTTTTTTTATTATAAGATTTAGGATTAGGTGACTCACCTTAAATTATATTTAATAAATTAGAGCCTACCTTTAGTAACTAGTTTTCATTGTTTGTTATTTTAGTCAATATATCATATATATAAATGTATAAATAAATGTACTTTGCATATATATTAAATTGTAGATTAATAATTGATTAATAATTGATTACTTAGTATTTTAATTTAGGCTCTCGGGACATTGCTACATTGAGTTTGTGATCAGGTTCACAACTTTCTTTCTCGGGAACCCAGGCAAGTATACATTGCCAATATATACAGTTTATCTATACATGCTTATCGACTATTGTTACTCTTTATGTTATCAGTTTCTATACTCTGTTTAATTGTCTATGCCCTTGTACATGTTCACTACACTAGCACTTATTGTTATACTTCACTTGTATAGATCATCGTATTGAGTGAGAACTTGACTTGACCTGAGTTGACTCGACTTGATCATTTAACTTGAGTCGACTTGACTTGACCCTTGTTTAATACTAGGATTGGCTATTTGACCTCTCTCGACTCAGGAGTATCACGCAGGTGCTACGATAGAAATTTACTATAGAAATAGGGCTCCAGAGGACTACTCTCTATAGGACCGTAGGTACCACATAGGACTACGGTTATATGATTCCTTTATTAGCCACTCTATTACAGTACTATGACATGTCATTAATTATCTGTCTCTTATTACCTTACCGTGTACTTTCATTATTCATATTGTTATTTCATAGTCTCTTTCTTGTCTATTTTATGGATGTTGCGTAAACTGTACATTAGGCTTGTATATTGTGTGTCTTGCTATATTCTATGAAGACCTGGTGATTTCTCCAGGTTTTACTGAGCTGCTATTGTAGATAGAAGGATAGTTAGTGATTGTTTTCCCAGG
The DNA here is from genome assembly GCA_029216955.1 of Iris pallida. Taxonomy (NCBI): domain Eukaryota; kingdom Viridiplantae; phylum Streptophyta; class Magnoliopsida; order Asparagales; family Iridaceae; genus Iris; species Iris pallida. Next base: position 22,127,243 of record JANAVB010012198.1, read on the forward strand.
ATTTCAGGTATATATTTGGTTGATATCTTTATTTGATTCATCCAGTGTTATATTTATTTTTTATTACTTTATTCTGCTAATATGGCCTAGTTTTACAAGCTTTATCCTTTTCTATGAGCTTCTTCACACGATTGTAATAGAGTCTGGTTCACTTTATTATATATTTTTTACTCTTGTATTGTTTGTAGGATCCGATGTGTTAATGCCTGACCAACATTAGTGCACTTGGTCTTACGAAATATTTATTTCCAATGGATTGAGATATGGAACTATCATAGTAATATAGAGATATAACTACCTGACATAGACCACGTATACTTATTCGAGCTGGGCTGGAATCCACTTGATACGTAACTGGCATGTTCGCTTATCCTAGTCCAATGTATTCTGGGATTAGGGCATTACATATTTTTTGGTAGCCCATACAGGTCGGAGCATATCGTCTCGTTTACATTACTGTACCGAACGAGCCTGTGCTAGGATGAATCCTGATAGAAATCTCAATCCACCACTACAACAGATATGGGATATAATAGCATGCTCTGAACGCTGTAGAATGTTTATTATAGCATATTGCGTCCGCTATAAATGCCCCCGCTATAATAACCCCATGTACAAGAACGCTATAAAAGTATAGCGTTCCAAAACGCTATTGATTGTTTATAGCGTTTACGGCCGCTATAGACCATGTATAGCGTTTTGAAATGCTGTATATTGCTTATAGCATTTAGGAACGCTATAGAGCTTTAATAGCATACATGAACGCTATTCATCAATTGTAGCGTTCATGAACGCTATAGACCTTTTATAGCACTGACAAACGCTGTATAGGTTTTATAGCGTTTACGAACGCTATAGCCCATTAATGACATTTGTTAACGCTATAAATATTCTATGGCGTTCCTGAACGCTGTTGAGTTATAATAGCATTTCCATATATATATGCTATTACAGAGTCAAAATTCTTTTATATATCCGTATTTCTTTCCTGCTATTATATTTGCAACAATAGCATGTCAGACTGCATTGCAGAGTAAAAATTTTGTATTCAAAAATTTATAGAATGCAGCCCACAGTTACACAAAATGCAGGTATTCAAATGTTTAAATGCGAATCAATTACAGAATGAAGTAGTACCAAACATATGTAGAACAACGAAGTAGTACCAAACATTCAAAATCCTTAATTTCTCCATGTAGAACAACAAAGTAGTACCAAACATTCAAAATCCTTAATTTCTCCATGTAGAACAACGAAGTAGTACCAAACATATGTCCAAATATTAAACATTAACAGTGTATCAGCTACATATATCCCAAAATGTTGACTATCTAACATTTAGCTCCCTTCGAGCCTATCCACAACCAAAACTCCTCAGAAAGCATCGTCTTCCTTCATCCAACCAACACAAAAATAGGGGGAAATCATTAGTGTAAAGAAAAAAATCATCTCCAGTGCGTGCATTTTTGACTGAAGCCTTACCAGTGCACTAAAGATCATTAGTGTAAAGAAAAAAATCATTAGTGATGCCTATACAAAAATAGGATTAATCATTAGTGATGCCTTACCAGTGCCTTACCAGTGCACTATTAAGTTGGTCACATAATTGGCTAACATGTGTGGCATATTTGGGAGAGATTAGAATGACTCAGCAACACACTATATTAATTTGTGCATGCCTTAAAATTAAGTTGAATAATTGACAAAAGATACAAGATGTTCCCCAATCTCTGACAATCTCATTTACACCTAATCATGTAACTTTAGATTACAAAATTACATTTATATGAACTGGATAAATGATAATCACTCACGACATTAACCCAACACTAACACTCTAAAGAAACTTTCTTACATGCTAAACTTATACTTTGTATCTACCAGTATCAAAACATAGACCTAACTTTTAGGACATATGCCCTAACTTTTGTGAATGCATTTGATATTTTACATTTTAGACATTGTTGAAGCTGCAGTGTTTCTATTTGCACTGCTAATATCTGTCTCTTTCTACTGTACTGTCCCTACAAAACCAACACAAAGCTCATCAAATTAGGTTCTCCATCCATAAAGGATGATGACAATCTCCCCCCGACTCTAACTTTCCATGTCATATAACTTATTGGGACGAATGAAAGCCAAAGGATGATCATTTTCTTAGTAAGATGAGTCACAAACCATTCTTCTCTTCAGGTTCATATAGTTAATATTCCAAATTCTGGAGACTCAACAAATTACCAACTTTCTAATATGCCCAGGCTTATTTTGATTGATCTTTATATTTTAGATAAAAGCAAAAATATACAACAACAAGAACTCAGACAACACACAAATTTTAAGTTGAAATCCAAATAGGGAAAACAACCAAGAGTAACAAATTTCATTAGTTTTTTATGGTTCGGTTGAATAATGTTAACATTAACCCTACCCCCAGTCGAATTTTAGTGTAATTACAATAACTTTTAACCTATTTCATATACAAAATGATTGTATGTTTTTCCAAATAACACTACACCCAACCCCAGTCGATTTTTTTTTTGCTTCAACATTTGATATGATCCAAACCCTAATCACTGACCTCCCCAATAGATTGTCATATGCATGACTGTATATCATGTTTCAATCCCTTGCATATTGTTCTTAGTAGTTTGTTTGAATCAAATGACATTTTTTGTTTGGATTTAGACTCCTCTATTTGTATTTTTTCAGATATTCTCAACTGTTTCACTTTAACTGAGCCTAAATACGACAAGAATATGTACGAAAGTGGAAAGTAGACACAGAAAAGATATTGCCTTTGTAATCACAGGTGAACCAGTCATTCCATAGATGGCTGGCCTGTGTACTGCTTTGTGGGGGAAAACCCTGTGTCAATACAAGAAAGGTATATTTAGGACAATGTAAGTCAAATGATCATTTACAGAAACAAGGCCTGCATATTGCTTACGAAAGGCAACAGACCTGGTTGACACATCAGAATAGTCGAGACGAACTCTCACTAATGGCACTATGCAAAAGAAAACAAGTTTACTGAGAAAAGAATAATAAAAATCAATCTTTTGCCATACAGTAGGATACGTACAGCAGAATAATGAAAAGCTCGACCATTGGGCTAGTAATGACATTACATCCAAAAAATAATGTACACATATCTAATAATAATCTGCCTCTCCCATTAATGCCTAAATGAGTGCAAGAAGAGGAGGTTCGGTCCAATTTTAGGTAATGTAATCCATACTTAATTGGAATTTTTCCTCCGTGCTTTGAACCTATGCTTTTTTTTATTCCAATAAAGTTGAAGACAAATTTTTTTTTATCCAATTTAGCTACAAAATCAATAAAATCTCATCATTTGAGTCAAAATAGAAACTAATAAAAGTTTAAGATTAGACTTCATGAGAATTATGGTAGTTCCTACTTCCTAGTAAGTTAGGCGAGCCAATATAATTTAAGTGGTTTCATTCTTGAATCTAAGTAACAAAACAAGCATTTTTAGAATGAATTTTTATGACTATTGGTTCAAAAATTGCTTCGTTATATAAGAAGAGAAATATATTATATATATATATATATATATATATATATATATATATATATATATATATATATATATATATATATATATATATAAGGTTCTTGAAAATAACCGGGTGTTTGCAAGTTATCAATACATTTTGACAAAATTTAAGGTTGATATACTTTCACTCCACCTGGAAAAAAGTTGTCCCTCCCACACACACAAAAAGATATATATATATATATATATATATATATATATATATATGAGAGAGAGAGAGCGAGAGGGTTGAGTAAATTATATTAATTATATTTTGTCATATTAATATCATTAGGTTAATTACAATATATAATCACAATATGTTAGATTACTTAGTATATTTAGTAACTAATGCAATATCCTGAGTACTCTCATTTATCTATAAGGGTAAAATTGTCTAAAGTGGTCATATGGTAAAGTATGACACATAACCAAATGGTTTTGATGGCAAAATTAACATATACTCAGGTGCAATGGAACAGAAAGTTGAAGGTTTATTTTATTCAAAAAATTGTACATAGTATTTATCTTGGATGGAGAAAATCATGGTTCCCAAATCTAATACTAGCTGCCAAAAGTTTTCTTTCATGTCAAATGCCAATAAAGGTTCTGCATAAACCAATGCAGACTGGAAGTGCGCACAGGTTCTGCATATTTCCATTTGCATATCTTTGTGTGTATCAGAGTTCTGAGGTGTTGGTATGCACAGCAGGAGGCTAAGATCCGTGCACATTGTCTGAACAAGTGAGTATAACAAATAGGTATTCCATGTCATGAGAGTACCAATGAATTGGTATCAGTTAGGGATGAGCTATGAGTGTGTGGTAAAGTGCTCAAATATGTGTGGTGTCATTCCATCATGTTAATGTCCCTAAGTATCACCAAGCATTGCATCACCATAGGAAAGCAAAAAAAAAGATAAATTCAGACTTAGAAAGGACAAAACCTTTGGCAACTTACATGTAATGCCAATACTGCAGGTTAACCTTTCGTATGTCCCAATTATCCAAAGAATTCGAACCTGCAGGTTGTACAAAAGATCTTGCATCTTCACATTTCAAGAAAAATAATAATATTCCTGTAAGATTACTGAGTATTGTTCTATATAGATACTCACCAACCCGGCCAATAAGAAAAGTAGTATCAAATTGTCACCATGGAATAAATATCAAATATATAGGTTTCTTCTTACCATTTACAGCAGAAAAAACAAAACCATACTGCTAGGATTAGGAATCTACCGCTCCGTCTCGGAATCATGGTAACCCTTGTTATTTTGTGTAAGGCAGTCCAAAATTCCAGTTGAATCTTCAGATGCACTAATAAAAGTACATGTACCAAACTGACCCTCGAAGTCAAAAATAAACATAGTGCTATATGTTTCCCCCCTGCAATCGAGACACAAGTATAAATAGGCTTGGGCCTATCGAGGCTAAATGAGTACAGGCCTAGGAACAACCTAATTTTAATTGAAGTTGGACCAGTCTGATCTCTTCCCCATGCTGTTCTATTATACAAATTGAGAATTCAATGTTAGATTAAAAATAACCTTTCTAATTTTCCTGAGCAAGACCGACTACATCACTGACAATAACGAGTTTGGATTCACTATGACCTACCCTTTGGTCCGACCGAAGCCATAATGAACACCGAACCCATGTCTACAAATAGAAACATATTGCAAACTGATAGCAATATATATAGATAAATATTCTTCTCAAGCAAGACCTCGAGTTCAAGAGCATTAAACATTTTACACTATTCTCGACAGAACTGTATTATGTGCTAAACAACATTACAATTTATTCTGAAAAAGAAAAATAAACACCATGAATAATGAACACAGTGTAGACAAAAACGATGATGCTAATTATTGTTTACCAAAATAACAAATGAATATAATTTTAGAGTACATGCATAAGAACATAATGAAATTTCATGTCATTGTTTTTTTATTCTGAAAAAGAAAAATAAACACGAAGGAAAGAGCATTACCTTGTTCTTACCCATTTGGTGCTCTCAACAGTTTCCCCTTTTCGCAAGGCCAATGCCGATGGCTCGAGGTTTGACCTTGCCATATCTATGAAACCTTGGCATTGTTCTGCTGATGCAAATCTAGAAAAATAAAGCGCACGATTATGGAGAATGGATTTGACCCTGCTTCTACACAAAGGTCAACAATTCGGTGCAATCCTTTAATAGAAGAATTCAACTTTTGCATTCTGAGATGAGAAAGATGGGAATAAATTTTCTTGTGTCATAAAAAATAATTAACGAGAATAGTCCCATATGACTTAGGCTACCGTTATATAAGAATTCAACTTAGCCTGATGTCTGTCTACCATTATGGAGAATGGATAACTATAAATCAAATATCTGACATAGTGCTAGATCTTGTAGAGTACTCAAAAACTACCTTGAGAAACATTGATGACTTGTCCTCTAGCAACCGTTGAGGAGTGTCAAACTCTGCAACTCTATCTGAAACACACTAGTAAGATCAATTTGAGAAATTATAAGGACGTGATGCAAGGAGAAACACCAGTGACCAATCCTACACTGGGTCAATAGCAGAATCGCCATGCTCATCTTTGGAAGGCTTAACTAATGGGCCTCTATAAATGTTTTCAATAGAAAAACATATAATGTCGCAAACTATAACTTTTGTGATTGGTCCTTCTTATGTTATATGTACAAGTCTCATTAAGAACCATGTCATGCTCATCTGTGGAAGACTTAACTAATGAGCCTCTTTAAATGTTTTCAATGGAAAAACATATAATGTTGCAAATCATAACTTTTGTGATCAGTTTTTCTTAATTTATATGTACAAGTCTTATCAAGAAATTTATAGAAAGTAGGTTATGCATAGTAATTCATCGTTACATAATAAAACCTATATGTTAGTTCGCTTACCATCACTGAGGACCAAAACCAGATAACTATCAATAACAGTCGGGATGCGATGCGCTATAGTGCAGACCGTGCTATCCCTAATTCTGTTCGAATGATCTTCTGAATATTGGCCTTCTCAGCATAAGATGGTTTATGCATCCTTTTGACACTAACATGTGAGAATAGCAAATAGGTATTCCATGTCATGAGAGTATCAAATAAGACCAGATAGAAACTGTATCACAGTGCTACTCTAGCTATGTTGCATGGACATGAATCCGACACTACACACACGGCACCTATTTTTGTTGTGCCCGTGCTTCCAAGTTCCATATTTTTTAAGCCCAATTATCATATTCGAAGTTGCCAATATGAAGGAATCAAGATCCAAACATTCTACATATCAAGTTAGTTCTCTAATTCAAATGGCATTCAAACAAAGGGAGCATAACATACATGCTGACATGAATAAACTTACTTTAATCTCTAAAAAAATGAGCAAATAATTCCATATATTGAATAGAAAAAGAGAGAAAAAAAGTGGAGGCAATCTCACCGATCGACCTAAATCCGGTTCCAATGAGCAAAGTCCGAGATAGCGCGGTACTCCGATAGCCCCTGCAGCTCCCTCTGCCTCTCCCTGATGATCTCCATTATCAAGTCAAGCCGAGCCTGTCGCCCCCGAATGCTCAAAGCTTCCCTCGACGCATTATCCTCCCTCGTCCTCCTCTCTCCCTTTCGTCGTCCCTCTGCTGCGTCACTGTCTGGACCCACACCCTCATGTGTCTCACCCTCTCCCTCTCCGTCTCCCCGAGCCACTCTGCCCTGGGGCTCTCCGGGGAGACCCTGGCCGACTCCGTCATCTCACGGATGATCTCCTTCACCTTCTTCCTGAACTCCGGGGACTGCTTGCGGCTCCACGAGCTCCGGTTGGACGCGTGCGCCTCGTCCTCCAGCTTCCTCCAGCGGTGGAGGATGGAGGAGGAGGCCGCGGTGGAAGGACAGAGTACTCGAGGACGGTGTGGAGGCTGGTGAGGGCGAGGAGCTCGGACTCGTGGTTGCGGTGCTCGATGGTGGTGATGATGTCCTCGGTCTGGCGGGCGACCCACCGGCTGAGAAGGCGAGAGTGGTGGCGGACGGCGGCGAACAACTCGGCGATGTCGTCTCCGTCGAGGTCGGATCGGCGACAACGACGCTCGTCGTCGTCGGAGGAGCTGCAGTATCCGATGTGGAATTCACGATCGGACTTCGGAATGAAATTTGCCATCGAAGAATTCTCCTTCTTCTTCTTCTTCGGATCTGGGGGGTTCCTAGTGATCCATGAAACCCTAGATTCAGAATTTGGAGGAGAATTTAAAGAGATAGTCTGTAGAGAGAAAAGTTATGTTTTTCCAAATAGAGATTTTGGGAATGAAGAGAGAACTAAATGGGGTGAGGGGGTATATTGTGAAATTGGGGAGAACTTGATGGAAAAGAAGCGCGGAAACCTTTCCCCAAACCGGAGAGTACCTGCGAGAGGACCGAGCAATACAACGCACGAACCCAAAAATAGCCACACAAAAACAATCACGCAGACACAGAGAATTTTGACGTGGAAACCCTTACGGGAAAAATCACGTGACGATCGGAGTCCAACCCTGAGAAGCCTCCACTAATGGAATAGAAGAATTATACCCTCTACAAACTCCTCCCGATCCAAATCGGATCCCCACAACACTCAGAGACAAGAACAATGATTACAAGGCTACGAAAAGCGAGAACGACGAGTAGAGATTACCCGAACACGATCTCCTTCGAACAGCGACCTTCAATCCTCCGTCTTCTTCTCCGAAGTTGTAATGGCACTCTTGCCTCCTTCTCTCTCAAACTTGTGTTGTCCAATGCGATAATGAGTTAGGGTTGAGAAAACTCAATATATCTCCCTAATCCCGCAACTAACCTGGACCGTTGGATTAGATCCAATGATGAAAACTCATCCTGAAATTCGCTTCAGCCCCCCGACACACAGAGTTCGGCCAGAACTCTGTGTGGGGCAACCAGCACTGGATGGCCAAACCCTGGAACGGCTAGACCGAGTTCGGCCAGAACTCGGCCTGGGACCGAGTTTGGCCCGAACTCGGCAGACTTGGTCCAGAACCCCCTTTGGGGCAGCAGCAGCAGTAACAACTACTCCCGAGCTTCTCCGACATCGGACGGCGCTCGTCGCACTCCGGGATCTTCTCCACATAGGTTGGAAACCCCACCCACTCCAACAAATCTCCTCCTTCACAACTATGGGGAGGACGTCGTCATCCCGACGATCTGCCTGCAGTACTCAAACTTCCCCCTTGGTAGAATCTTCGTGAACATATCAGCTCCGTTGTCATCTGTATGCACCTTATCAAGCTCCGCGTCCTTCTTCTCAACCACATCCCGTATCCAATGATATCGAGTCTCGATGTGCTTGGACCGGCTATGAAACGTCTGATTCTTCACAAGATGGATAGCACTCTGACTGTCGCAAAGCAAAGTATACTGCTCTTGCTTCAGTCCCATTTCCTGCAACAGCTTTTTCATCCACAACAGCTCCTTGCAAGCCTCCGTCGTCGCAATGTATTCCGCCTCCGTCGTCGACAAGGCAACACACTTCTGCAACCGCGACTGCCACGACACTGCTCCTCCCGCAAACATCATCACGTAGCCTGAAGTCGATCGCCTCGTGTCTACATCTCCAGCCATATCAGCGTCGGTATACCCAACCAGCTTCGGCTCGTCACCACCAAAGGAAAGTCTCCAACCAGCGGTGCCCTGAAGATATCGTAGAATCCACTTGACCGCACTCCAGTGTACCCTTCCAGGATTCGAAAGATACCTGCTAATCGTACCAACTGTATGAGCAATATCTGGCCTCGTACACACCATGGCATATATAAGGCTTCCCACAGCTGAGGCATATGGAACCCGCTCTATATCTTCCTTTTCGTCCTCGGTAGATGGACACTGCTCCTCAGTGAACTTAAAGTGAGCCGCGAGGGGGGAACTCACTTTCTTCGACCCGTCCATCCCGAAACGCTGAAGTACCCGGTGAATGTACTTTTTTTGGGACAAGTGTAGCAGGTTGGACTTCTCTCTCGGCTGATCTCCATCCCAAGAATAGTCTTCGCTGCGCCCAAATCCTTCATAGAGAAGGCCGCGCCCAGTTGGCGCTTCAACTCCGCTATCCTAGTGGCATTCCGACCCACTAATAGCATATCATCAACATAGAGCAATAAGATGATAAATCATCATCGACAAAATACCTCACAAATGCACAATGGTCCGACGTCGTCCGTGCATAACCATGCTCCCCCATAAATGACTCGAACTTTCTGTACCACTGCCTCGGAGCCTGCTTCAGACCATACAAGCTCTTCCTCAACCGGCAGACCAAATGTGACTTGCCCTTCTCACAGAATCCCTCCGGCTGCTCCATGTACAACTCCTCCTCAAGATCACCGTGGAGGAACGCCGTCTTCACGTCCATCTGCTCGACCTTCAAGTCAAAACTGGCTGCTAATGCTAGCACCACCCGAATAGACGAATGCTTGACGACAGGCAAAAAAATTTCATCATAATCCACGCCTTTCCGCTGACCGTAGCCCCTGACTACCAGCCTCGCTTTGTATCGTGGGCGAGTAGCATCATCCGTCTGCTTCACTCTGAACACCCATCGATTTTTCAAAGCCTTCTTGTCCTTAGGCAACCGCACCAGATCATAAGTAGAATTGGTGTGCAAGGAACTCATCTCCTCCTGCATAGCCACCATCCACTCCTGCCTGTGTTCGTCTTCCATAGCCTCTGCGAAACTTTCGGGCTCTCCCCCGTCAGTCAATAGCACATACTCATCCGACGAGTATCTCGTAGATGGTCGACGATCCCTATTGCTCCTTCTCAGTGGAGCCACTGGTGCTGGCTGTATACCGACAGCCTCCTCCCCTTCAGGAACTACCTCTCCGGCATGCTCATCCTCCTGAGGGACACCCTGACCACCATCAGCAGGCTGATGATCAAGGTTGGGAGCAACTCCATGTAGGCTCCCCCATAACTGGATCCTCCGCGATGTCCTCTAGAAACTGCTCGAAGCGAAATGACTCTAACTCAGGCAATTCCTCAGCCTCAGAAGGCGTCTCGGAATCCTGAGTGTTGGTCATGGTCTGATCCTCGACGAACACCACGTCCCTGCTTCTGTAGAGCTTTCCTTCCACTGGGTCGTAGAGTCTATAGCCAAACTCATCCCGACCGTAGCCGACAAAGACGCATCGCCTCGTCTTCGGCTCAAGTTTGGTCCTCTCGTCCTTCGGTACATGCATGAAGGCCTTACAACCAAACGCCCGCAGGTGACTGTATGACGACTCCTTACCGTACCATACTTTGTCAGGCACATCACCCTGCAAAGGAGCACTAGGAGACAAATTAATAATATAAGCAGCTGTGAGAAGAGCCTCACCCCAATAACTACCCGGCAAGTTTGCTTCTGACAGCAAACACCGCACCCTCTCCATCAGTGTCCTGTTCATGCGCTCCGCTACACCATTGAGCTGAGGTGTCTTTGGCGGAGTCTTCTGGTGTCGTATCCCTTGCTCTCTGCAATACGCATCAAAGGGACTGATGTATTCGCCGCCATTGTCGGACCGAACACACAACAACTTCTTGCCCGTCTTCCTTTCAACGGAGGCCTGAAACTCCTTGAAAGTAGGCAGCACCTGATCCTTGGTCTTTAAGGCATAGACCCAAACCTTCCTGGAACAGTCATCAATAAAAGTCACAAAGTAAGAAGCACCACCAAGAGATTTTACCTTCATAGGACCGCAGACATCCGAGTGAATCAACTCGAGCAACGCCGGCTTCCTCGAACTTGGGTGACTCTGGACAGACACCCTACTTTGCTTCCCAGCCAAACAGTGCGTGCACTTCTCCAACTTTGTAGACTTGAGCCCCGGAATTACCTTCCTGTTCACCAAGTAGCTCATCCCCTTCTCGCTGATATGGCCGAGCCGCCTGTGCCACAACTCGGTAGACGCGTCACTGACTGCGTTCACTTCCTGTGCCCCCTCTGCGCTCCCCTCCATATAGTAGAGACCGGACTTCTTGCTTCCTCTGGCAATCACCATCGAACCTCTGGAAAGCTTCCACTGACTATTCCCGAAGAGACTGAAGAATCCCTCGTCATCCAACCTTCCAACCGACACCAGGTTGAAACCGATATCAGGAACATGACGAACATCCTTGAGAACAAGAACCGCACCCGTCTTCGTTCTCAAATGCACATCTCCAACGGCAACCGCCTTCGACACATCCGTTGCCCATCTTCAACACGCCACAGTCGCCTGTCGTGTAAGTGGCAAACTGTGCCCTATTGTGAGATACATGTGCTGAAGCCCCTGAGTCCACCAGCCAAGAATTGTCATCGCAGGCGAGGTTAGTAATGACCTCATCACCTACGACGATCACATCGCCTCCACGCATCGAGGCCGCCGCTGTAGTGTTCTCTTCTTGCTTCCCCTTGTCGCCCTTCTTCTCTCTCTTCCAAGCGAAACAATTCTGCTTGATATGGCCCTTCTTACCGCAATGGTAACACTCTGAGTCCTCGTAACGACCCTTGGACTTCCCCCTGCTCTTGTCTCTGCCACCACCTGGACCCCTGCTTTTGCCCCTTCCGCGGCTCTCTGAAACAAGTGCCTCTGAGTGGTGGGATGTGGATGAAGTACCCTGAGAACGTCTCCGCATCTCTTCATTCAACACCCCGCTCTTGGCAAACTCCAGACTGACCACGCCCTCTGGAGCAGAAGCGATCATAGATACTCATACGGTCTCCCACGAGTCTGGCAAGGTACACAGCAGCCACAGTCCCTGAACTTTGTCGTCGAACTTGACTCCCATAGAAGATAGCTGGTCAACCACGCCCTGGAAATCACTCAAGTGATCCGAAATAGACGCCCCATCCTTGTACCGCAGACCTATTATCGTTCGGATCAGGAACAACTTGTTTACCCCGGTCTTCTTCGCATACAAGGATTCCAGCTTATCCCACAACGTCTTCGCGTGCTCAATATTGGCAACGTGATTGTACACGTTCTCATCAACAAATGCCGTATGTACCCACACCTGTATGTGCTCGAACTTCCAGTCCTCCTCGGATTTATCACTGGGCCTCTCGGTTGCAAACACAGGTAGAGCAGCTTCTTGACAAATAGTAAATCCTTCATCTTGCTCCGCCAATAATGATAGTTTATGCCATTAAGGTTCACCATGCGCACCGGCTTCGTGTCCATCTCTCCTCTGGTTCCTCTGTCAACTCCTGACACCTTTGAACCCAAAGCTCTGATACCACTCTGATGGGAAAGAAGCGCGGAAATTTCCCCAAACCGGAGAGTAACCTGTGAGAGGACCGAGCAATACAACGCACGAACCAAATAGCCACACAAAAACATCACGCAGACACAGAGAATTTTTGACGTGGAAACCCTTGGGGAAAAAAAACCACGGGACGATCAGAGTCCAACCCTGAGAAGCCTCCACTAATGGAATAGAAGAATTACACCCTCTACAACTCCTCCCGATCCAAATCGGATCCCCACAACACTCAGAGACAAGAACAATGATTACAAGGCTACGAAGCGCGAGAACGAGTAGAGATTACCCGAACACGATCTCCTTCGAACAGCGACCTTCAATCCTCCGTCTTCTTCTCCGAAGTTGTAATGGCACTCTTGCCTCCTTCTCTCTCAAACTTGTGTTGTCCAATGCGATAATGAGTTAGGGTTGAGAAAACTCAATATATCTCCCTAATTCCGTAACCCAACCTGGACCGTTGGATTAGATCCAATGATGAAAACTCATCCTGAAATCCGCTTCAGCCCCCCGACACACAGAGTTCGGCCAGAACTCTGTGTGGGAAACCAGCACTGGATGGCCAAACCCTGGAACGGCCAGACCGAGTTCGGCCAGAACTCGGCCTGGGACCGAGTTCGGCCCGAACTCGGCAGACTTGGTCCAGAACCCCCTTTGGGGCAGCAGCAGCAGTAACAACTACTCCCGAGCTTCTCCGACATCGGACGGCGCTCGTCGCACTCCGGAATCTTCTCCACATAGGTTGGGAACCCCACCCCTCCAACAGAACTCTGCCGCCAGAATTTTGGTTGTGCTCCTAATTTTTCACAGTAATAATTTTAGGTTTCGGGGAGGATATATACTATTTGTAACGGGGTGCCCTTTTTTACCTATTAATAAATGATTACATGAAGAAAAAAACCTATATTTGTAACAGCCTAAGTCAATACTAACGGGTTTATTGTGTTACTAATTTGTAACGGGTTATGCCCATTAGAAACTTAAAAAATGGTCCATTAGAAATTGGACAATTTGGTGTAGTGTTTCGAGCAAAAGTGAAAAAGTGTGAAAATTTCAGAGGAAAATGAAAGGGGATTAGGGTTTATTACACTTTCTCCATATCACATGCTTTGCATGTGACGCATATTTCGTAGAAAAAATAATTGTCATCACGATTATTAGTATGACTATAATAAGAATAATAATAAATATAAAATTTGATTTTTAGTAACAGTTTTTTAGCTATTGTAACAGTTATAACTATTACTATTTTGCCACGGTAATAACCGTTACAAATTATTAAAGAAAACGTTACAAATTGTATGTTTTGGTGTAGTGTCCATCGTCCAATTGCAACAACTTCGTTCTTATTTTTCGTCCAATCGAGTAACTAAATATACAATGATATATTTCATACATATATTATTAAATTTTCTTATTCGGTTTACCAGGGAGAGGAATTTTAGATAAAATTTTTCAAAGGTTAGTGGGATTAAACTGAAACCGAATCCCAAAACCGAAACCGAATAAGAAATTTTAGTATTTTCGAAACCGAAACCGAATCGAATTATTTTCAAATCGAACCGAATCTCTTATTCGGTTAGGTTCGGTTCGGATTTCGGTCCAAAAAACCGAATAATGCTCACCCCTAGACATACGGGCGTAGCAACGTTCATAAAAAACTATACCTTTAATAGCGTTCATAACACGCTATATAAAGTTCTGTTAACAGCACTGCATAATAAACGCTATTGATAATGACATTCTAATAGCATGGAGGCTTCAACGCTATAGATAAACTGCTATTGTATGAACGTTTAATAGCACTTCAATATGAATGCTATGGATGATTATATTATAATAGCAGGGAGGCTCGAACGCTATAGATAAACTGCTATTGTATTCTATTTTAATAGCACTGCGGAAGGAACGCTATTGATGATGACATTCTATAGCAGGGAGGCTTGAACGCTATAGATAAACTGCTATTATATGCCCTATTTGTTGTAGTGCACGAATGCCTTGGTACTTCTTTTGAAAAAAAAATTATCGTTCTTGAACTTCGTATTTTACACTCAACAATTATTCTTTGCTTTCACGGGTCATTGTTTCTCATCCCTTCCTATTTTGGAGTGATAAATGTTCGTGTTTTATGAAATTTATCAGTGTTCCTAAGGTAAATTGTGTAAATTAGTTGCATAATACATTTTTTTGTTATATTGATGATATAAGAGGTTTTGGATATGCTAAATGCCATAGGTATATAGTAGTATTGAATTTTAGCAACTAGTAGACAAGTTATGAAATTTTATGGTAATATGTGTTTTAATGGGATATTGTAACCAAATGTGGGTAGACATCCTCATGGCACAATATGATTCATTGATGGTACAATAATGATTAAAATGATTGATGAAGTTATTATGAATCCGAACTTAAATGAGAGTGGATTTGATTCAATTTAAACTTTGAGGCAATTTTTATAATATATAACCTTGTGTTACGAAAGACTGATGGATTCTAAGGTAGGTAGAAGTTGTTTTGCCAAAGTCAAATTAGAAAGGAAAATTTTATATATTTAATGTGGAACACTTAGAAAGTGGTTGATAAGGCAATCAAGTAAAATAAGTTTGAGAGATTTTAGTTCTTTTTACTTCAAGAATTTTCAGGATGACATTTATGATTATTGAGTTAATGCGGAAAAAAAGAATTGGGGATAAAGATTTTACTTGTGGAGAAGAGTATCTTGAGGATTGAATTTAAAATTTGGAATATATATATATATATATATATATATATATATATATATATATATATATATATAATTGATTTTAAAAAAATTACCATTAGAGGAATTGTTAAGTTTTGAATTTTGAAGGATTCAATTTTAAAGTGACTAAATTTTGAGGACGAAATTTTTCTAAGGTGGGTAGATTGTTAAGACCCACTAAAATTATATAGGGTTTTGGTTATTTATTTTAATTAATAATAATTATTTGATATATATTTTTGTATATTTGTATTTTATACCTATTATCGTAACTTTGAGATTGGTAGCACAACACTAGATAGTTTCTCCCAAAAAAATTAGTATTCATGACCTAGTCGAGCTCCTCTAGACTTGTACCATTTATGTCACACTCAAACACGTCTCCATATGCTTTATTTTTATAGAACAACATTCGTGTCCGAAAAACGTAGTTCAATATTTGACTTTTTTCCTATGTCTGTTCCAATCGAAATTGGAGACACAAATACGACCCAAACCTTTGTCCCAAAGGAGCGCCATGATCTAGACTAACCCTATAACACTCATGTAGCTTGTGTCCCACTCAAATGGACCCCTACACAATCGCTAAACACTCGTAAATTAGTAGGATATTTTTTAGGTAAATTGTTCTAGTAAGCTATCGGTGCACCGAAATAGCTCAACCCAATATTGTCAAATAGTGAACCAACTTGATCCTAGCATCTTGGGGCCTTAGTAGGTAAATCCTAGTGGGATTAGATCATGTTTTTGGGTTCAAAAGGTTAGTGGACAACAACTTATATAAATGGCATTCCATATGTAAATAGGTGGTGTATATGTAGGATTTTAGCTCAAATAAATAACCAAATGCAAATGGTGACCAAACCAAACCTAGGTTGAGATAGGATTAGTTAACCTTAATATGAGGGTCTTAGACTCAATTTTAAGCATATAAATAATAGGTACAACAGCCATATGTTTAGGTCAATCCACATGGTATATTTAGTGGTTGTGTGGTGTATATGAAGGGTTTAAGCCCAAATAAATTACCCTAATTAACAGCAAACCAATCCTAACTTAGAGGAAGGTTAGTTAACCACATAATGAGGATTTTAGACTAATTTTTAGTTCCTTAAACTAGTGTGTACAATAACAATAAGCTACCATATGTTAGAGGGTTTGGAATGGATAGCCCATTCCATGTAGTTACAAAAACTAGCTTTTCCACTACCCTATTTGCAAGGCCACTCCTCCACAACTCCACACCATGCACACTCTTTCTAAGACATTTTTCCTTCAATATTCTAGCCCCTAAACCCCTGCAAACTGGTGGAAATTCTGTGCACTTGGCTGAAACTTCCTCCACTTCGGAGCGCTCCGACGACCAACCATGAAGGCGTAGCACCCAAGTAGGAATCCTAGAAGGTACCTTGGTGTCTTGGCTTACTAGAGGAGGAGTTTCAAGGCCTATACTCACTGTTTTCCCCCTTGGAATACCTCTCACAACCCGCGTGGACTGATTCAAACATTTGTTGGATTCGTTGGAATTCAACATCGTTCCAAGTAAGTTCCTCGTCCATTTCCATCCCGAATAATTGTAAACTAGATATAGGACTTCCTTGGCATGTTGAGACATAGGTAGATACCCTAATGATCTAATTAAAACCTATTCTAAATGTGGTTCTTGTGTGGATACGAAATTCTGAAATTAAAGTGATGTATGTAACTTGTATGTTGATTTTGTGAACAATATAGGCATTTGCACCATGGCAAGCCTTGTAGCAAACTTAAGAATCAATTATCCCATGTATTAGACTATGTAAATCATGATTTTTGACATATTAATTCTGATTTAATTCGCCCGAATTCCACGTATACAAATTTGAATTCAGATTTGACACACTTCACCTACATGTAGTTTGAGAACAAATTATGCATGTTTTCTTCACCATATTTTTCGTATAACTTGTTAACCAAATAACCAACATTTTGAACCTTGTAAACCATGGATTATGACATGTTAAACTTGGTTTTTAGGCCCTAGTAGCGTCCATTAAAATTCTGAATTAGTTTTCAATGTATTGAGCACGAGAATTGTCTAGTTTGGGTTAATTTTATGTATAGTGTGGACATGGAATCATACCTAATATATAGTACATATTTTAGCCTCATTTTAAAAATTGAAAAACTATTTAATTAGTAGTTAATTGTTTTTATTGTTTTATGTATTCTAGGGTCATTTATGTGACAACGAAATGGACAATTGAACCTAGAAAAGCCTAGTTTAGTCATAATATTGTACCCAAAATTTATATAGGTTAGTGCCAACCTTTTTTCCTCAAAAAATAACCTTAAAATTATATTTAATACCTGTTTTATATTCTTTTTTTAGTATATGGGTTGGTACAAGTTTACCGTAGAAATCATACCGATGCGACCTAGATAACCAATATTTGGAGATGGTCATAGTTGTTGTATTAATTTTAGGTAAATTTGAATTATAAAATATTTTATAAAGTATTAGGTTCTGATTTCTATGAATTAATATTATATTTATTTAATTTATCAAAAGCTTATACTAGAGGTTATATTAATGACTATAGTTGGGACATGTATGGAAAAATATTGTAGTTGTACATCCAAAGCCTTATCCTAAGTTATCATTTATGACATATAGGTTGGTTTACTATATAATTTAGTTAAGTTGTAAATTTTGAGTATAAACTCTAAGTTTAATAGGCATAACATGACCTTATTACTAGAAGACCTTTAGAAATGTCCCAAAGTCACACTTATGCAAGGAAGACCATATATGAGCAACACTTAGCACCTATGCATAGAGGAGGGACCTAGTAGACATATGTAACTTATTTTATACAAATAATTGGAGTTTTATTGATTATAAGTTTTGAGGGTTAGGTGACTCACCTTCAATTATATTTAATAAATTAGAGCCTACCTTTAGTAACTAGTTTTCCTTGTTAGTTATTTTAGTAAATATACCATATATATAAATTTATAAATAAATGTACTTTATATGTGTATTAAATTCAAAATTGATAATTGATTAATTATTATTTTAATTTAGGCTCTCCGAACATTGCTACTTTGAGTTCGTGATCAGGTTCACAGCTTTCTTTCTCAGGAACCCAAGCAATTATACCTTGCCAATATGTACAGTTTATCTATGCATGCTTACTACTATTTTTGCTCTTCATGTTATCAATTTCTATATTTTGTTTAATTGTCTATGCCCTTGTACATGTTCAATACACTAGTACTTATTGTTATACTTCACTTGTATAGATCATCATATTGAGTTAGAGCTTGGCTTGACCTGACTTGACTCGACTTGATCATTTAAATTGACTCGACTTGACTTGACCCTTGTTCGATACTAGGATTGGCTATTTGACCACTCTCGACTGGGGAGTATCATGCTGGTGCTACGATAGAGATTTACTATAGAAAGGGAGCTCCACAAGACTACTCTCTATAGGACCGTACGTTACGCTCTGATTTTGCAGAACCGATCATCCTCGCAAAGGCGTGATGCCGTACGAGCATAGGTTGCGCTTGTGCATGGCAGATTCCGTAATGGTCGATTATAGCAGCTTGTGATGGGATCGTCGCACAGAAGTCCCAAGCAAAGAAGTTGAATAACCGAAGCCAACACAAGTATTCAAACAAAATCAAGCCTTTTATTGATAATGAAAGTAAGATTACAAAGGCCCGAATCCAAGATTTACAATTCACTCAGGCTCACAATCTCCTTGAATACAATCGCTCAACTCTCTCTCTCTCTTTCTCTCTCTCTCTCTCTCTCTCTTTTCTCAATTGCAGTTGTTCATGCCCGAAGGCTTACAATTTGAAGATGCCTCAATGCATCCAAGTGAGCTCCATCACGATGAGCAAGTACCTGTAACCTGCTTATAAAAACTGTTGGGTGGTTAGTACACAACCGTACTGGTGGTGTGGGCTCCTCGCCCACCCATACAAAACTAACACGTTATTTTAGTTTGTGCAACATATCCTTTTGATTGTCTTTCTAATCTTGCCTTACGATCAGTTTTAGGACATAGATGCTTGACCTATTTGGTGCATCAATGACATAATCGTGCCATAAATCCCTTCGTGTAACATGATCAAGGTAGTGCCTCACCACTTAGTAACTTGCCCAAATATCGTGCCACAAAAACGTGGTCATGCCATGACTCTTACTTATATTTTGTCCTCTAGACCATTCTCGTGCTAACAGCAGTAACGTATCGACTTGTGCTGCCCATTCAGCCCAAACTTGCCTTATGCTACTCAGTGATTGTGCTATATGCCCATTTGTGTTTCAATGATGTGGCCGTGCCTTGCAACACAGTAAAATCCATTCATACTTGTTTTACGGTCTTTTTCATTCAACATACAACCGACTCAGTGAATACCTTGTGACTTCGTGTCAATCTTCCTTGAGACCTACGCTACAAATCGTGCCAAAGCGTACAACTCTATCAAGACCAAATCTTAGGCTCAATGATTTGGATGCATACCGTGCTCGCATTCTTTTGACTTGTTTGTACCATGCATACATTTTTTGACTCACTTCTAGGGCATACACGCGGATAGCCGCTCTTATGTCGACTCATCTATATGAAGGGTCACTAGCATGAAAAGCTATACTTGGACCCAAATTGGACATACGATATGTTCGTCCAACGAGGCGCGATCTCGTCAAATTTTTTGCAGTAACCGCTATACGGCGCACCCCTTGGGTTCGGTCACACACAATCCGATGGTTCTGCAAGCATGTTCCTCCTAGGCCGGATCGGCCCTGTAGCTCTAGGTTACCGTCCGAGGAACAATCACCCTAGTACATAAGTTATCTAATGACCATACAATGGTACCTACCTAACTCACCATATGAATCAAGCAATGTTCTTCCTTGTATATTCAATATTACCATAATTTTTATACTTCATTAGAAACTCCCAAACGAGGGACCGCCTCGACAACAAATGATCGTGTGAACTTTCTATTCTTTGAAACCAAAGGAACGACTACTGCAAAGCCTCCCTACTTAACTTGAACGAAATGTGTTCCATATGTACCACAGACCGTGGCATACTTTTCATTGAAATAGTCGTATTTCATACCTTAAGCCAATTGTGTCCAGTACGAAACTACCGCCCAAATCATACTCTATATGACAGGCCTTGAGACCATAGGAATATATAGCTATTTCAAGCCGTATAAGCGTGGGACTGTGTAGCTCCCCTTCCCGAAAATTTAGAAATATTTTATTTATTATTTAATTGATTTAAATGGTGATTATTAGATTTTATAAATAATTAATTAGTTATTATTTTATTATTTTGTGGTGATTAAATAAATATATTTTATTGTTACTGAATCGGTATTCTAATTTTAGAAATTAGATAAATGCTTTTATATTATTATGTTGACGCATTTTTGAATAAATATATGTGTATACACTTATAATTCACTTTGACCTTTACATATATGTATTTTATTATATAGGCATATATATATATATATATATATATATATATATATATATATATATATATATATATATATATATAAAAATATATATATATATATATATATATATATATATAAAATATATATAAAAATATATATATATATATATATAAAATATATAATATATATATATATATATATATATATATATATATATATATATATATATATATATATATATATATATACACACACAAAAAAAAAATATATATATATATATATACACACATTAATAAATTCTGAAGATATATATATATATATATATATATATATATATATATATATATATATATATATATATATATATATATATAGGGTATAGGTGTTTGTATACATAAATATATATACATATATGTGTTTGTATATACGTATATTTATATGGTTCTCTCTCTCTCTCTCTCTCCAACTATATGTTTTATATTTTGCTTATGATATATATATATATATATATATATATATATATATATATATATATATATATATATATATATATATATATATATATATATATATTTATATATATATATAAAAAAAAATATTTATATATATATATATATAGGGTATAGGTGTTGTATACATAAATATATATACATATATGTGTTTGTATATACGTATATTTATATGGTTCTCTCTCTCTCTCTCTCTCCAACTATATGTTTTATATTTTGCTTATGATATATATATATATTTTTTTTTTTTTGCTTATGATATATATATATATATATATATATATATATATATATATATATATATATATATATTTATATATATATATATATAAAAAATATAAATATATATAAATATATATAAATATATATATATATATATATAAAGGATTTATAATTAAAAGAAATGGAAAAAGGAAATAAAAAGGAATAAGCAATGGGAACCAGCCAGGCCGGCCCAGCCCAAGCCAGGTCGGCCCAGCCCAGGCCAGGCCAGGCCAGCTCGGCGCATAGCAGTAGCATCCTGAGCCCCAGGCCTAGCTCGAGCTCGGACCCGAGCCTCCCTCTAATCAATCCTAGCCCACAGCAGCTGCAGCAAGACCCGAGCTGAGTAACCCATCAGCAGCCCGAACTAACCCCACAAACCCGTAATAGGAACCCAGGCCGAGACCCCCATTGGCTCGATCATGCGTGCAGAATCTAGTATATATATATATATATCGAAACCGTCGAGAGAGGGATCGAAAGGGACCAAAACCCTAACGCCACCCTTCCTCCTAACCTCGGCGGCCCCCCAACGGCCGTGCACCGCCGCGAGGCACCGCCGACGGCCAGGATCGCGCACGCGCGCGTCGGAGTAAAGGTGTAGCAGCAGTATTAAGACCGACTTCGCATCGTGCGTTCTCGACGCACGCTCAATCGTTTTGGGATCCGCTTCTTCCGGTACGCTCTCAACATAACCGTATTCAAACCCTAGTAGTTAGTTTTTGGTATAATCGTGCGACCCGTCTGCAAGCTGGACCAGAAGTTGGTCAAAATCTGTCCAAAAATAGAGTATTAAAACAGTCCCTGAACCCAGGTTGGAGGATCGATTCCGATCGATCCAGCGACCGATTTGGTCAACCTTCTAAACAATATTTTAAACAACCTATAGAACACTAGAACCCTTTTTGTAGATTGTTATTTGACCGACTATCGGTCGAGGAAACTGAATTCCAAAACTGTCAAAAACCTGTTTTCAAAATATTAAAAGTTACGAAAAATCTTCGATACGACGTTCGTCCCGCCAATCCGGGCGACATGGCCGCGAACCAAAAATATTGAAAGGTGCGTAATGGCTTCATGGACGTGTCAAATTTGATGGAATTCAAATTGGTCGCGTGTGCGCGACGAATTTGATGCATATCCGTCGAAATTCACCGTATCGACCTCTGTGCAAGTTTCCCAATTACTTTGTGCACGCTCGTCAGATCGAGACAAAACTTACGCCAACAGGATCGTATCATTTTTCTGGTCATGTATGCCAAGTTTGGTCCGATTCTGAGATAGTTGAATCGGAACACCGTTTTGCACGCCCTACGGTCCGACTTAACGGGCAATTTTGTGCACGGCCCGCCGAAATCCAACTTTGGACATACGGTTGGGTTCGTATCGAAAAATCAGACCTATTGACATATAGTTTGACAATTTTAGAGACCATCGACTCTGGCATGCTTTTCGGTGTAAAGCGGGTCTAACGGCGGACACCGTTTTGATCCAAAATTACTATTTTGCTACTGTGTCTAGAATTGGACTTAAGGATAGGCAATCCTAGCTAATGTGACTGTTCTGAGAACGTTGGTAATATTTATTTCAGTATTTAGAGACTCTTTGCATGTGTTGACTTTAGTGACTTATCTGATGTGGTTGTACTACAGGTTTCTCCAGCTAAGGACCTCAGGCAAGTGCACTTTCTGATTGCTTTCGATTCATAGTAGTCTTCTCATTTCATGTTTATACATATATCTTGCTGCTTGTTGACATGCTCGTCACACGGAGTAGTCGAAAGGGGAAATATCTTAGTAGACATGTGGACTACCCAGAAATATCTCCAAAATGTCTATTGTTGCCTGATAGCAGCTGCACACGACACGTGCAGTGTGCCGAATTTACCCCCTAGCCGTTCACATGTCAAAATAGATATTTCACACCACATAGGTAGTTGTCTTTTATTTATTTTTCCTTGTCTTCTTCACCACCTGCCATATCATCAGTTACTTCCTAGCTTTCATATTCCATATGTTATTTTCATGTCTTGTTAATTCTATTTTGTTTTCGTATTGTCATCGGTTTGTGTACTTGTTCCATTCTTGACTGAAAACCATTATTTTTCAGGTTAGCTGTGGCTTCACTTAGCTTGGGAGATGCGGGTGTACATGCAGACAGAAACCTAAAAATAGATAGCAGTGTATTATTTTCATTAAGTGTGAGAATTTTGTATTTCATTAAATATAAATGTTGTAAATGTTGTAATAAATTTAGAAATATGAATGAGCAGCAAATGTTATACTTTGAGCATTTATTTCTTGCGGGCTTGACAGCGTTCTACCGCCGACTCTGCGGCGTAGGCTGGCTTGGACACGTCTCGTATCCGAAAGAGCGGGTGCGGGTCATGAGAAGTTTTTGTGGTGGCCCATGTAGGTCAGTTTTTGCAAAGGATATGCGAACTCGTGATAGTACTTAAGTTAGTCGTACTATTGCGAGCCTGCGACTAGGAATGCTCATTCACAATAGGATTGAAATGATTTAAGAGAATGACTAGGACTAGGAGTCCCTTGTCAAGATTGACCGTTGGATAGTTAAGGTTGTCAGATAGGCCATGCAATTTAGATAAGGAATTATTGAATTTGGATAGCTTGCTAGATATATTATTGCTCTTGCTACGACGATATGCTTCAATGTTAGTCTATTATTCACTTGATTAGTTAGGCTTTCCCATAATTAAGGCTATAATCTTGATAATCTATTCGATTTTCTTTCGCTTTATTTAGATATAAATCTTATACCATAAGTTAGAATTGCTTAGTTTAAATTTTATTTTGCTGTAAGAAATTGGTTTGTAATTCCTGATTATGTTATTCACATACGAATCTCGAGGTGGATTGATTTGAGATTTTTCCTCAACCATTGAAATGCATATGAAATAGATACTAGAATGTTTGTATTCCTTTCGGCTTTAGTTATTTCCTCCATGTTAACTCTTTTATTTTAAGTGTTGTGACTGACAGGACAAATACCTAAGATTTATTTTTAGTCAACCTGTTTGAATCTCTAGAAGCTCATGAATTTTACGGATATAGTTAAAAGAATGTTATTTAACTAATAATGGTTAGGCAGCAGCGCACTGTCGTCTAATATTTGAGGGTAGAGAATGTGGGTTCACTGCAGCCAGCA
Organism: Iris pallida; assembly: GCA_029216955.1. NCBI lineage: Eukaryota > Viridiplantae > Streptophyta > Magnoliopsida > Asparagales > Iridaceae > Iris > Iris pallida. Next base: position 22,152,222 of record JANAVB010012198.1, read on the forward strand.
ACGCACTGGCGAGGCACAACCAACATAATTGAAATTATTTCGAAAAATCATAGTCTATGGAACATTGCTAAAACTATGTTCTCGTTGACCTCTTTAGGTTTTAGATACCCTTATGTCAATATAGAGTAGAATACCTAATAGCTTATCACATCTGGATCACGGAACCAAGGGTTTACCGTAGATAGAGTATACGGACGAGGTATAATCCTCGGTAAAATGACTTCAGACGTGATTACAAGTTTAGGATACTATAGAAGGTAGGAAAATGCCATGTGTGTCCCATAAGATCCAAAGCCAAAACTAGTGAAGGATTCTGTAAGATTAGGTAGCATGTCTCCCAACCTAGCAATCCGTGGACCTTATGATCTATTAATGAGGTAATTGACTGATACTAATCGGTTTACCAAGAATATAGAATTCAGAAGTCCATAACCCAATAGTCGACCCAGGCCTTAAGGATCAGAAGATAGTACGATGACTGTATAGGCAAGAACACCATGTAAGGTTTTAATTCTCTCAAAACTCAAACTACTTGTATCCTTTTTCAAAAATCTCGCACACTTGTATTTTGACTATCTTGACCAACGCTGCTATTACAACCTAGTTTTGTAAGCTTACTCTTTTATCGAGCTTGATTCAAGACATATGTTTATTGGGGATGTCCACTAACATATTGTCTAATCAGAATCATTGTATTACGGTCTGATCAACCATGATATATTTGGTTTGCTCTTCATCTAATTACCCTACGTGGATTGAGATGTAGATGACTCCAGGATCTCATCCGCGACTGCCTTGACAATTTCTCTTGAATTATACATTCGCCTTTGAACCTCGTAATTGTGTTCAGTGACATCTCCCTTGAACCCTATTGTTGTCTTTCACTGATTTGGAAAGACGAAAGCTTATAATTGGTAGAGAGATACTGGGTATCCCCATGGCTATGATGGTTGTATACACAAGGGTAACTACCATCGGCCAGCCAGGTGACTAGAACCTTGCCTTAAGTTACTCGTCCTCTCTGCGACCCTAAACCTACTATCATGATCTTCTGGTCATTGGAGTCCGAGAATGATTAGGATCTTTCCTTGACCAAATGCCAACCTAGGAGACTACCTATTCTCCAGAGACCAAATGTTATGAGCCTCTAATCATTTGTTTGAAGCTTGGTTTAACTAGAACCCTTGTAACAATAGTCTGGCAGGTTTGACACAAATAGAAATACACGACTTAGTTGTTAAAAATCTTTTCGAATGATGTGACTTAGAGTTGGTTACCCGTAGATAACTCTTGTATACTACGGACGAGTAGATCATTCTATTTTATCGACCATGGGTTATTGTATACACTCGTTTTTCATTTAGTAAGAAACGCCCCTTAACTTGACTTATATCTACCGTATCCTGTTATGCCGTACCTTATTCTTCATTAACAAGTGTCGGAGGATAATATCCGGACTTTGGAATCCTTTCAACCTCATTATTCCTAAAACCATGTCTTAGTTTCTAAGGTGGGTAGACAGTAAGCCTTCAAAAAATTTTGGGATATGCGAGGACTACCGAATGATTAGAATAATTTCCATTAGGATGATAATTAGTGCCCCATGGACTCCCACTTTCTATTTAGGTCATTTTGTGTCCCCGACCATGTCATTAAAATTCGGAGCACGAGACCAGCGATTACCTTCCAATAAATTTTATATGCAAGATCTAGACGAGTCCACCTTCATCTAGGTATATCATGTCCTACTCAAACCCGTCCCCTTGTACTCTACTTTTGTGCTACGACTTTCAGGTTAAAAGGACTAACTATAACCTTTACCATAGTACCGGTACACTTCCCAACTTCCATTAGAGCCTTAACCACGACCCCATTCCTTCGACCCAATAAATGGTTGTGATCTACTCGGAGCCCACTACGCACATGCCACTAGTGTGCCACCCAAATGAGGTCTCATGTGCTACTTAAACACAAAAGTCACTGAAGGCGCATTTTTGGGCTTTATGAACCTAGCTAACCAACCTGACTGGCAACTAGCTCAACCACTTGGAAGGAAGCCTATTCTAGGTTACCCTAACCTAGTAGACATAGTTTTATCTTGGGATCTTGTTCAGTCCATATAGATTGAGATCCAAGGTTCATCCAACCAACGAGTGACGTCCAATTAGGGAACCCATTAAGACCCAGTAAAACCCATCCAGGCATACCACCATATTTGGACTAAAACATCGAACCAATTGAAATAGGTCCCTACACCTATTATATAGTCTCCACCTCTTAGAATATGTATTCATTTGTAACCCTTATTCTATCTACCTGGAAGTCGAGATACGATCTTGTATTGGATTTATATCCCTTGTTCGTGCGTTTAAATAACCACGAAAAAGATCAAAATCTTGATTTCTCAAATTCCGTTTTATTTTGGAACCTTGTTTAGATTAACTCCGAGAATAAAATTTTCGTATTGTATGGATTGCAAGCCCCTCTAAGAAACGAAGGGTTCTTCAAATTAGCCAGTGACTGGACTAGAGTAGCCCAATCTAGTAAATAAGTCAATGATTCATAAACACACATTTTTGGATACTTCCTACCGCTCTTGAAACGTCATAGTTGCTCTCGATTAATCTCCCTTATCTTGCTGTCCTTATTTCAGAGCGACGAATGGTCATACTATTTAGAGTTTATCAATATATTTCTTAGCTACTGGTGTAAATTTGTGCTTGTTAAATTTTGGGTTGCTTGATAGATAGGGAGGATTATAGATGCCATATGCGATAAATATCTGTTGGTAGAATTATTAGCAACTAGTCAGAAGATTATAAGATCGTAGTTGTGAAGAGTAGCGTGACCAAAGGTGGGTAGAAGTCCTCAAGAATTCGTAGTTACGAAATGACTAGGAGGAGGACGTAAATTATTTTGAGGAATTAAAACTTAAGAAGATTAGGGTTAAGGTAGACTTTATTTTAAATTCTAAGGAATAGTTATGAATTAGAATTTCGAGGAAAAAATTATTTTTAAGGTAGGTAGATTTGTAGCTCCCCTTGCCAAAAATTTAAAAATATTTTATTCATTATTTAATTTATTTAAATGGTGATTATTAGATTTTATAAATAAATAATTAGTTATTATTTTATTATTTTGTGGTGATTAAATAAATATATTTTATTGTTACTGAATCGGTATTCTAATTTTACAAATTAGATAAATGATGCTTTTATATTATTATGTTGACGCATTTTTGAATAAATATATGTGTATACACTTATAATTCACTTTCACCTTTACATATACGTATTTTATTATATAGGCATATATATATATATATATATATATATATATATATATATATATATATATATATATATATATATTTATATATATATATATATATATATATATATATATATTTATAAATATATATATATATATTTTTATATATATATATATATATATTATATATATATATATATATATATATATATATATATTTTTATATATATATATATATATATATATATATATATATATATATATATATATATATATATATATATATATATATATATAAAATATATATATATATATATATATATATATATATATATATATATATATATTTTATATATATATATATATATAAAATATATATATATAAATATATATATATATATATATATATATATATATATATATTTTATATATATATATATATATATATATATATATATATATATATATATATATCTTCAGAATTTATTAATGTGTATATATATATATATACATGTCATATATATATAGGGTATAGGTGTTTGTATACATAAATATATATACATATATGTGTGTGTATATACGTATATTTATATGGTTCTCTCTCTCTCTCTCTAACTATATGTTTTATATTTTGCTTGTGATATATTTATATATATATGTATAAAGGATTTATAATTAAAAGAAATGGAAAAAGGAAATAAAAAGGAATAAGCAATGGGAAACAGCCAGGCCGGCGCAGCCCAGGCCAGCCCAGCCCGGCGCATAGCAGTTGTATCCTGAGCCCTAGGCCTAGCTCGAGTTCGAACTCGAGCCTTCCTCTAATCAATCCTAGCCCACAGCAGCTGCAGCAAGACCCGAGATGAGCAACCCATCAGCAGCCCGAACTAACCCCCACAAACCCGCAATAGGAACCCAGGCCGAGACCCCCATTGGCTCGATCGCACGTGCAGAATCTAGTATATATATATATCGAAACCGTCGAGAGAGGGATCGAAAGGGACCAAAACCCTAACGCCACCCTTCCTCCTAACCTGGGCGGCCCTCCAACGGCTGCGCACCACCGCGAGGCACCGCGGGCGGCCAGGATCGCGCGCGCGCGTCGGAGCAGAGGAGTAGCAGCAGTATTAAGACCGACTTTGCATCGTGCGTTCTCGACGCACGCTCAATCTTTTTGGGATCCGCTTCTTCCGGTATGCTCTCAACATAACAGTCTTCAAACCATAGTAGTTAGTTTTTGGTATAATCGTGCGACCCGTCTGCAAGATGGACACGAAGTTGGTCAAAATCTGTCAAAAAAAGAGTATTAAAACAGTCCATGAACCCATGTTGGAGGATCGATTCCGATCGATCCAGCGACCGATTTGGTCAACCTTCTGAACAATGTTTTAAAAAACCTATAGAAATCTAGAACCCTTTTTGTAGATTGTTATTTGACCGACTATCGATCGAGGAAACTGAATTCCAAAACTGTCAATAACCTGTTTTCAAAATATTAAAAGTAAAAAAAAATCTTCGATACGACGTGCGTCCCGCCAATCCGGGCGACGTGGTCGTGAACCAAAAGCATCGAAAGGTGCGTAATGGCTTTGTGGACGTGTGGGCTTTGACGGAATTCAAATTGGTCGCGTGTGCGCGACGAATTTGATGCGTATCCGTCAAAATTCACCATTTCGACCTCTGTGCAAGTTTCCCAACTACTTTGTGCACGCTCATCAGATTGAGACGAAACTTCCGCCAACAGGATCGTATCATTTTTCTGGTCCTGTATGCCAAGTTTGGTCCAATTCTGAGATAGTTGAATCGGAACGCCGTTTTGCGGGCCCTACGGTCCGACTCAACTGGTGATTTTGTGCACGGCCCGCCGAAATCTAACTTTGGACATACGGTTGGGTTCATATCAGAAAATCGGACCTGTTGACATATAGTTTGATGGCTTTAGAGACCATCGACTCTGGCACGCTTTTCGGTGCAAAGCGGGTCTAACGGCGGACACCGTTTTGACCCAAAATTATCGTTTTGCTCCTGTGTCCAGAATTGGACTTAAGGAAAGGCAATCTCAGCTAATTTGACTATTCTGAGAATGTTGGTAATGTTTATTTCAGCATCTGGAGACTCTTTGCATGTGTTGACTTTAGTGACTCATCTGATGTGGTTGTACTACTGGTTTCTCCAGCTAAGGACCTTAGGCAAGTGCACTTTCTGATTGCTTTCGATTCATAGTAGTCTTCTCATTTCATGTTTATATATATATCTTGCTGCTTGTTGACACGCTCGTCACACGGAGTAGTTGGGAGGGGAAATATCTTAGTAGACATGTGGACTACCCAGAAATATCCCCAAAATGTCTATTCTTGCCTGATAGCAGCTGCACACGACACGTACAGTGTGCCGGATTTACCCCCTAGCCGTTCACATGTCAAAACGAATATTTCACACCATATAGGTAGTTGTCTTTTATTTATTTTTCCTTGTCTTCTTCACCACCTGCCATGTCATCAGTTACTTCCTAGCTTTCATATTCCCTATGTTATTTTCATGTCTTGTTAATTCTATTATGTTTTTGCATTATCGTCGGTTTGAGTACTTGTTTCATTCCTGACTGAAAACCATCATTTTTCAGGTTAGCTGTGGCTTCACTTAGCTTGGGAGATACGGGTGTACATGCAGACAGAATCCTAGAAATAGATAGCAGTGTATCATTTTCATTAAGTGTGAGAATTTTGTATTTTATTAAATTTAAATGTTGTAAATATTGTAATAAATTTAGAAATGTGAATGAGCAGAAAATGTTATACTTTGAGCATTTATTTCTTGCGGGCTTGACAGCGTTCTACTGCCGACTCTGCGGCGTAGGCTGGCTTGGACACGTCTCGTATTCGAAAAAGCGGATGCGGGTCGTGACAGACTGTGCACGTGCTCAACTTGAACAATCGTGTTACTTATGCTTTTTAACCCGTGGCATCTTCTATAGGACTAACTGTGAGACTGTGGTATGTTTTTGCTATGATAAGTAGTGGGATTGTGGGAACGTGCCTGCTATAACTTCGATAGCCTATGGTACAACTTTGCATAACTCAATCGTGGGATTGAAGGACCCAGTTCCAACTTTGAAAACCATCGTGGAGAACGTCTAAGCAATATTTAACACTTTTTCCATGTTCTACACACATATTTGACTCAATGATATTATTACCTTAACTATGTGGATTCATCTCTTTTATTCAAGCCTATTCAGTGCAATAAAAACTTTCGTTTTATAAATGTGAAGGCCAAGCTGAGGAAAGTTCACCGAATCGACCCACCTGAGCAAGGAGTTGCCTTGGTCGAGCGAGACTTCGAGCAAGCCATTGCATGGCTAAGTCCAAACGTCGTTGCATTTTGATTTCTTTGGTTGAACTGAGCGGGACACGTCATTACATTATACACCACTCAGAAAAAGGTTTGTCCTCGAAACTTACTAAGTACACACTTCTCGACTTATCACTTGATTCAATATCAAAAGATTCTTGCACACACTCCGCCTATGCGTTTCTTCTATCTGAGCCACGCTTGTGTCTTATTATATATTTTTTACCTCGAACAACTATATCTCAAACTTGGGGTAACTTATACCCGTCACTTATATGGACAAATTAGTTCTAGGGTAAACCACCCAATCAATCAACATTCAAGTTCATTTCTAAGAAAATAATTGTACTTCCATTAATACTTTATTTGAAACACGATTTCAAAATTCTTGATACCTTCCCGTTCTTTTAATCTCACTTGAATTCAACGTATCACTGAGTTGGATCGTGCACATATTTAAGACATCCCTGAAATACATACATTTCAACCAAGTCTCGTGATAGAGAATCAGTCATTATCATTCGAGTCAGATTATACACATATTCAAGGCGTCCTCGAAATATATGCATTTTAGCCAAGCCTCATGAGTGGTGTCTCCACATAATTGAATCATTCTATCCACCTATACCAATATCCAATCCTCTTGATCCTCAAGATTTTTCAAGAATACTTCGACAACTCTTAGTAGGGTCAATTCTATAATTTCTCTCTCTCAACACGGGAACTTCTGCCTAACCGCTAGGCTATCTTTCCAGGTTAAAGTCAATCGTCAGTATTGGAATCACTGTCCCCAAACAATAATATCAGCACTGACCCCAATCATAAGGTCAAACCAAAGTTGATAGTACAGGGTTTTCTATCCAAGCTCGCATTACTCCGATTTCTAAACTTCGAGCATAGATTTCTCCTATTTGCATTTGTAACGTTTAGTCCAAGGGGTCCGAGTCGTTCAGCAAAGCCATCCTACTGTAAGTTCTGCTCAACCAATTCATCAGCATATCAATATCGCATGTCCAAACTAGCAATTTGCGTAGTTTTATTCTTCAAACATGTTCGATAAAATCCACGTATCTATCCTATCCAAGTCAAGTACACCACGACACAATTTGTCACCAAACCATAATTTCCATACCATACTCTCTAAGTCGCTTAACATAATCCACGTACTCTAGCATAACAATATGTCACGTCCCACTCTTCCGTAAGTTCGATTATCTATGTTGGACATAAAATCATCATGCCAACGCTCCTATAGGATGCTCGTCCTCCTCGGGACGTAACTCTTGCTTTGAGTCTAGCCTAATTCATGCTCGATACGCACATTAGATCTATTCAATCCTCAAACTTACTTTATCATCAATTACAACTCCAAACAATCTTCGAATTTACCTTCACATCAAATCACAAGTCAAAATAGTCGAATTGTCATGCCCTGATCTTCCGTAAGTTCGATCATCCCTGCTGGACATGAATCACCATGCCAATGCCCCAGCAGAATGGTCACCCTAATCCGACGTGATGCATGCGTGAGACTGGAGTTGCATTCACACAAGACAAGAACGTCAATGTTGTTGTTGTTTGCCATTAAAAATCAAAGACATGTATTACAACAAAACTGAAATTGATTGTAAACTCGCTTGTATAAAGAAAAGCCTAGAAAGAAATCCTATGAAACAATCTAATTACAATTGTTTAGTTTTTGATTCTGGGGGGTGACGGTAGAGGCTCGAGAAAGTGCTATCAACTCTGCCTTACTCCTTGGACTATCTGAAGCAGTCGTAACTTCTTGAAGAAATTGCTTTTCGAAGGTTGCCAGCCTTTTGTAGGGGTGTGGCACCCTGCTATTTATAGTAGTATGTATGTTGAGCCGTATACATGGCCTGTGGCCACGTGGCTAATTAGCATGTGAAGACCCGCTCTTTGGCCGCCATCTGTCGATTTGTTGGGATTTTGCTGCAGCAAATCTGGGTAGTTAAGACTTGGTCAGCCTGTCACGCGTCCTGTCGCAGGAATCATTTTGAGCCGTATGAGTCTCTCAGTTTTCGACCAAGTGGGGCCGCATAAGACTCATGCGGCTTAAATCGTAAACTTTCTTAGCCCATATATAGTTTAAGCTGCATAGATTCTGTATTTTGGTCGCATAAAGCTCATGCGGCTTGGGTCACAGTCACCCTTGGCCGTATGAAGTTCAGAGACTTTGGGGCCACGTATGTTTGATCCGTATAAGGTTCATGCGGCTTAGGTGACACTCCTTCTGGCCGCATGAAAGCGTATGAACCCTACTTTTGGTGACGTCTCACGTCTTATCTTTTTGTCAAAGTGTCAGAGCTGTCATTTTGTCAGGTTTGATAGAACTTGTCAGCTTTATCAGACGAACTGATCCTCTTGGCCGTATATCTTTCTTCTGTAGCTGATTGTCGACGGGCCATATAAGGCACTAAATCTGTCATGTGGCTTTCCATTATGTGGACCTGTTTGGCCCAAAGTACATATGTGGCAATTAGTGATCCGTATGAACCCCATATTTTCCATGCTTCTACAAGACCCCCTTCAAAGTTTTCAAATTGCAAATTTGGAATACTTTGAATAAGAAGCATGGAGATAGGTAAAACAGCAGGGAGTCTTCAAGTCGCAAGGATTTTTTGAGTCGCAGAAAATTTTTGAGCCACAGAGAGATCTCGAGCCGCGAGGAAATCTTGAGCCGCAGGGAAATCTTTGAGCCGCAGAGAGACCCTATCAGCCTGCCAGCTGTCACTGCTGTATTTAATTTTCTTGATTCGGTTTTGGATCTCTTTTCGAGATAAAGCCGACGGTTACTAGGGATAAAGTCCCCAAACGTCGACATTATCTTTAATGATCTCGAAATCGAAGACGTATTCTTCAAGATAAAGTCGACGGTTTATTTAGGGATAAAATCCCCAAACTTCATCATTATCTTTAATGATCTCAAGAATCGAAGAGGCACTTTTCAGCAACTCTATAAATAGGGATCATTTGGAGAGATATTTTCCTCTTTCACCTTCTTCTCCTTCAACTTCATTATACTTTCTGCTATGGCTCCAAAAGCTCCCAAGTCGACTGGTGCGGCGGCCAAAAGGAAGGGACTTGCTTCTCCGTCGAGAGAGACAGACTCTCCTTCCATTCATCCCGATGTGCAACTCCCTATCAAGAGTAAGGATGATGGAAAGGCGATGACTGAATTTTTGAATGGCCATATCGTATATTTTATGCGCGGGACTGTCATATAAGCCTGATCGATGCATGCCCTATCTCATTTGGACCGCATGTGTTCTGTATGATAGGGCTGCATGGCCTGGGCCGCCTAACTGCTGCTTATTCGAACTTGAACCGCATAAGTACCCCATGACTGATCCGTATGAACACTTCATGACTGAGCCGCATGAGCACTTCATGATTGGGCCACATGAATACTGTATGAGTGGGCAGCATAATTGCCTTATGACTGAGCCGTATGAGTACTTTATGACTGGGCCGCATGAGTATTTCATGACTGAGCCGCATAAGTAACTCATGACTAAGTCGTATGAGTTGTATAAACTGCATAAGTGCCTCATAACTGAGCTGCATGAGCCCTCCATGACCGAGCCGCCAAAGTGTCTCATGTCTGAGCCGCATGAGTTCTGTTAGGACGCACAGCTAAAAAAAAGAGTCCTTTGTTTTATATGACTATCTTCTTTCTTTAATTTTTGTAGCATCCGTGCTGAAGGCTGAAACCATTGTGAAGGAGGAGATGCTGCCCCCTTTCATCAAACATGAGTCACTGTTTGTTAAAGAGGAGGTGATACCAAAAGTTGAGGTAAAAAAAGAGCTGGCGTCCACCAGGGAGGAAATCATTCTCAAGATTGAGGCTGCTGTGAAGGAGGAACCCAAGTCTGAGGGTAGCAGCACTGGGAGTTCTGACCCTCTTACTTCCGTCGAAGACCTTAATCAAATAGATCTTTCGTATGCAAAATGGCTGAGAGAATGGTATATGCCTCAACGCAACTATGATCCTTGACTGTAGGGATCCATGGGATGCCATGTAATTGATGTTTCCAGGAATATGACAAATAAGTGTTCATATTTGTCTTTGTGTTTCTATTTATCTTTAGCTGTAGTTCATGTTTTGCTTCTTTTGGATACCAGTGTAATCCTTTACTGAAGGTGTAGTCCTATGAATGTAACTGATTTTGAATAAACGGAATATGTTCACTCCATTCTTCATTTGTGGTATTTTGTGGTGCTTGTACTTGAGGGCCTAATACAGCATTTGTATTTGATAAAGGATATCCTACTGAAGGATTTTTGTGGACCTATTGCCCTTTTGTGCATCTAGAAATACGAGCCAATAGATTTGAATGATATTTTGTAGACCTACTACTCTTTGATACAACGATGGTGCGAGTAATAGATTAGGATAACTTTTATGGACTTATTACCATTTTTGTGTACTGGCGATACAAGTACTGATAATAAGTGGAAAGGAAACCAACATATTTTCTCAGAGGTAATAAGGACGCAGTAAATATGGGTCAAAACCGAGCCTTCCTACTCAGAGGTAATGAGGACGTGGTAGGAGTAGGCATAATAGGGGTACACAGAACAACTCAGAGGTACTATCAACGTGGAAGTTCTATGCATTGGGTGATTTATTTGTGATGGATGGAAAAACAATTCAGAGGTAATATGGGCATGGTTATTTTTCCCGTTGGAGAATTTTGTGGACCTATTGCCCTTTTGTGCATCTGGAAATGCGAGCAAATAGATTTGAATGATTTTTGTGGACCTACTACTCTTTGGTACACCGGTGGTGCGAGTAATAGATTAGGATAAGTTTCATGGACCTATTACCCTTCTGCGCACTGGTGGTGCGGGTAATAGAAAAGCATTTAATATGGAAGTTCATAGATATGACCAGAAGATGAGATATGAATCCATTCGGAGCAGTCAGAGAGTAAGTTCAGTGGTATCTGAGGGTACATAACTCAACAATTTGGAAGATTTGAGGTCAGAGTGTAAGTTCAGCGATACTAGAGGACATATAACTCACAATCTGAGAGATAGTTGGAAGATGTCGTTTAGACATAATATTTCTTGAGGAACTTGCCGTTGATGGGCATCATGAGCAAGTCTCCATTTTGTTTTGCGAGACGGTACGCGCCGTTGGAGAATACGGTCTCGATGTTGAACGGACCCTCCCATTTAGGCTGGAATTTGCCGGGGGTCTTGTGAGTCATGACCATTGGTCTGCGAATGGCCAAGACGAGATCACCAACTTAAAATTTTATTTGTTTGACTTTCTTGTTGAAAGCCCGAGAGATGTGCGCTTGGTATAGCTCTATACTTTGTTGAGCTTGTAAACGTTTCTTATCTAATGCTTCCAACTCTTGTAGCTGTCGGCGATAGTTTTCGTCCGACGTTAACCGGTAAGTAAGGGCCACTCGAAGTGAGGGGATCTGAGTCTCCAAAGGGAGGACTGCCTCACTCCCGTAAACCATGGAGAATGGTGTATTTCCTGTAGTCGTCCGAATTATGGTGCGATACGCCCATAAGCACTCGCCAAGCTTTTTATTCCAGTCGTGTTTGTTTGAAGACACGAACTATTTGAGGAGCTTGATTATGGTTTTGTTGAAAGCTTCAGCCAGACCATTAGCTGATGGGTTATGTCACGACCCGCACCCGCTTTTCGGATACGAAACGTGTCCAAGCCCAGCCTACGCCGCAGTGTCGGCAGTAGTACGCTGTCTAAATACAAGTCACGACAATCTAGATTCACATGGTAAACTAAATCTCATCCACAGGAACAATCATGTCACAGTCAAGATCAATGAAAAGACATGAACTGAATAATAATGAATAAACTGAATATCAAGAATCACTGTCACGTCCGGTGGACACAAATCCACTACTAATAGACGAAAGAAAAATAGAAGAGTACATGGAGTAACTAACTGAATAAAACTGCTAATCTAGACCACCTCAAGTGCAAGCGATGCGATCTGATGCTGGCTCAACCCTCTGGTCTACTCCTAACTCAAGCTCGGCTAACCTGAAGAGATCATCAGGTCCTCAGAGGACTAGCAAGATACATAAAACGAGCCTTTCTAACAGTTTATTATGCATGGAGAAAATACAGAATAAACAAGTAAACTGAGCACAGAATAAGGCACGAAGCTATACACTGTCTACACATATATGAACTGCTGAACAAGGACTAGAGAAACTCATGTCAAGATGTCAACGGATAACCGAAACGAATACTCAAACCTTCGTCCCTAGCGTGGACTCGCAGGTTTGAACTACTAACCCTTGTCCCTAGTGTGGACTCGCAGGCTAGCCTCTACTACTAACCCTCGTCTCTAGTGTGGACTCGCAGGTTAGCATCACCCTCGTCCCTAGTGTGGACTCGCAGGCGTAACCCTATACTACTAACCCTCGTCCCTAGTGTGGACTCGCAGGTTAGCATCTACTACTAATCCTCGTCCCTAGTGTGGACTCGCAGATTAGCATCACCCTCATCCCTAATGTGGACTCGCAGGTGTGGACCAATAACTACTAACCCTCGTCCCTATCGTGGACTCGCAGGTTAGCTTCAAGGTTCAAGACACGGAGGCGCGACTCAATCAAGGCACGACCAATAAGACTCAAAGCTAACTGTGAACACTGTCTAAAGCAATGATAAAATATACCGGCTTGATGGAAAAGATACATGGCAACAATATGAGAAAACTAGATAAAATAGACAGTACATGTAAATAAAGCTGTATAGAAAGGCAAGGTATACTTGCCTTAGGTCCTGAGCTGCTGATACAGGTTACAATGCGTATCGAGATCTGAGTAGCCTGTTTATACATTTACAAGTTAATATACAATCTAAAAGCAATAACAAACTCACTTATTTTGGGTTCTTAGGCCATTCCTAAACTAACTTATTTCCCTTGGTCCTCTAAGTTACTTATTTCGTATCTAGTGTCAACTCATGTGTCCTCCTCTGCTCTTTATATGTAATACTCGCTAGTATCTTAATATTGATGCCCTCATCTCATAAACCATAGATGTAACTTGTTATTTATAGACACAAGACCTATAAAATAAATATTAGCACTAGCCCTGCTCTCAACTTCCTATACTCAAGTATCCATGTATTCTCTATTGAACCCTTTACTAGTCCATATCATCCTTGCTATGTTTATAGTAACAGAGGATGAACTCAACACCTATTGATTATGCTTCCTAATCCTGCCATGCTTAGGCCAACTAGAGTCCCAAACCCAATCCATATTTATACTGACCTATCCTGAATTCTTGGGTTCCTATCTTTTGCACAGTTTTACCTGAACACAGGTGGATACGTAATGCCTAAATTCATTAACTGGTCTGAACTGTTGTGAATTCAAAGGCTGGACCAATAGAAAACTGAACAACTGAACACATGTGTATAGAACTAACCAAAACTAATTTCCCCCATCCTGGTACTCTTCCTATTCCTCTTCAATAACTGTTTGGTAGTCCCATTTGGTGCTGGATCATACCTGGCCAAAGCTATCCTAGGCACATGCTTTGGGTATCCTGTTTGCTCCTTACTGATATTTGGCAACACCACAAGATATTCTACTTCCTGAAGCACAACCAGTCTGCAACAGACCATATAGAAACCCTTGTACTGGAACATGGGTACACAACCCTTCCTAATGTTGACAGGAATCTCGCCAACATATTACCTGTTATAGTCACATCTACTATTCCCTTGTAGATGTCATCAAACCTGGTCTAGAGGCCTTTCCTTTTATATACCTGTTCTCAGGAAATCCTGATAAAGTTGCGCTGATTTGGAATTTAAAAGACACTACTCTACTTTCAGAATACAGTAGACCACACAGTTCAGTGAGATGAATGTCTAAATGGGTATGTACTTGTCATTGGGTGAATTAAAGTGCAGGAACCTTCACACGCGCTCTGCAACCTATCCCCGAGTCCTACTGGTCTGTGAATTGCACATACCCACCTCTATCACTCTTACTGCTATGTGATTGCCTGTTCCCTTTACCTCATATCTGAACCAAGGACTGAGTCCTAAGAAATAGACTGCTGCTCAAGGTATGTAACTGAATTGGAGATTGCAAATGACTGGAATACAAATGCCCCAAACCAGGACTGAACAGGGAAGATACTGGACTACTATATGTGCAATGCACCTCATCTGGTCTGATAGTTCCCTTCCAAGGGACAGGGCTTAACTCCACAGATGGGTTGATATCCAATACAAAGCATTTATATTGTTCAAGACAGATACCAAGGACTGAATCAAAAGTGCAAGTTAAGACTGAGCAGTTATAATTAATCCCTTGTCACCCTATTTCCTAGTACCCTCTCTATACCTGGTACAGAGGTTATAGGTTGTTCAACTTAACTCTTGAACATATAGTATTATGTGTCGAAGAATTGGTTGTCCTGGTTGCCAAGCCAGGTCCTGATACCCGAGATAATAGGCAATCTGGGTTTTCAGGTTACATGAGGAGCGGTGATGTTTGAATACTCTGCTATGGAACACGGCTGACACTAATAATTATCCTAGGATTGGGATTAGGCTTTACTTAATCTCTATACTTAATACATTAAGGTTTCAATCCTGGTTTACCGATACTCCTCAATACCCAGATTCCAACCTACCTTGTCTACCCGTTTCCCGATTCCTATGAGTTATCAATTTTTCATGAGTCCATACCACATCGACTGGTATCCGAGTTCTATTGATACTCTTCGAGTACCTACAGGTTCTCAGATGATATGATACTGGCTTAACACATCTTGGTATTGGTATGGATATTCTTGGTTTGATTTCAGTTTATTGCACAACCCCTGTTCCCTCATCATAGTTAAGTCTTCCCTCCTATCTAGCCTATAGAATTCTTTTTATATAAATAGGACATGAATTTGAAGGAACCAGGAAGGGTTTACATTGATATCCTACTTGGAAACTTCCGCAAATGATACTAAACTTGCAACTGGTGTTTGTTCCCCGGAGTACATTTATCCAATCAAAAGGTGCCACATACAGATCAAACAGGACCTAACAAACACTTATCAAGTAGGAAAGAAAAGCAACAGATGATTAAGATATTGTATGTACGCTGCTTATTAATGATTTCCCTGGACATAAGCAATGACCATATCATTCTATGTCCACTAACCTATATCAGACTCAAAGGCTTCCAGGTAAGATGCAGGACAGGTTTGCAGTGAAGTAGTTTTTATACTGCAAACTATGAGCATGGGCAGGTCCAACAAATAGGGATCTTGCCACATTGCTTTGGGTCTGAACAGTAGATTTAGACAGGTAGGATGAGTGAAGGATAACACAATAAGGAAGCCATGTAATGTGACTGCAATTGACATAATGAGTGTTAAATAAGTGTTGCCTAACGACTGAACACGTGATCTCTGAAGCATGAACATATAATGGTGTAGGCGATGA
Source organism: Iris pallida (assembly GCA_029216955.1). Taxonomy (NCBI): domain Eukaryota; kingdom Viridiplantae; phylum Streptophyta; class Magnoliopsida; order Asparagales; family Iridaceae; genus Iris; species Iris pallida. Next base: position 22,168,315 of record JANAVB010012198.1, read on the forward strand.
ATGGAGAAGGCTGCATATATGGTCTCAGATTCAGCCATCAATGTGAGTTATGATGGGTTCGACAGGGCTCTAGAACAATACTGAATCGATTTAATAATCTTTATAGGCTGATACATTGCCCTCTTAAATATTGTTACAAACACCTATACCATGGTTGTCTAGATTTAAGAAAATAATGGACATGGTAGATGAAGAGAATGGGTTTACCTGTTTTGATAATTCCCTTGTTCTGTTCTTGAGTCCTCGGTCAGGCTTCACGAATTGAGGAGCTTAGGGTTTGGGGAAGGTAGGAGTCGGCTACCAATCCTCGTATTTATACTTGTTGATCTCCTGAAAGGATTTGGAAGAATCCGATTTGATCTCGGCTCGGTTTGGATGAGGTTTATCAGAATTCAAACTGAAAATTTGAATACAGGGGTTCGACTACAAAAGAGAATTTGAATTCGAGGGTTTTCCATTTAAAACCTCAACCCATATGAATTGTAACTTCTTCCTGAATAAACCCTTCCAATTATGCACTAAGGTCCCTGCCCTATATGTTATTTCCACTTGGGTCCTCTCATTGCATATAAAAATGTAATAAATCTATAAATCATATCAATGTATATATGTAAGACAAATGACAAAAAAATATGAGACAAAATAAAAATGAATTTCAATTTCACAAATTCGAAAAAATTGGTCAAGGGGTTGACAGGTTATATGCTGTCGAGGCCATGTTCTGAATCCGATTCTTGTCACAAAATCGATAGAAAACGTGGCTTGCGAACTACGGACCATTGTCGTAAATAATCCTTCGAGGCAGTCCAAATGGTAGATGACGTGATGTTTTATGAAGCTAATCACGTTCGATGTATTAACCTTTGCTAGCGGAACAGCTTTCGCCCATTTGGAGAAGTAATCGGTGATTGCAAGTATGAATTAATGCCCTTTAGACGACGGCGGGATAATTGGCCCAGTGATGTCCATTCCCCATGTTTTAAATGGCCAAGAGGCCACTGTCGGGTACAAGAATTCAGATGAAAGATGTATGAAATCTGCATGGATCTGTCAAGCCTTGCACTTCTTTGTATAATCAACTGCATCTGTTACCATTGTGGGCCAGTAGTAACCCATCTGGCGGAGACGATCTTGCAATTTTGGGCTAGGTTGGTGAGCCCCACAAGTGCCATCATGAGCTTCGCGTAAAGCTTCTTTGGCTTCTGCATTTGACAGGCATCTTAATAGTAGCCCATCGTAGGATCGTCGATAAAACATTTTTGTCTCCGTATCATAGAAGAATTTGAGGGAGCGTCTTCTGATTGAAGTTTCTTCCATCACATTCTCTGGCAGAATTCTGTAGACTGTAATGTCGATGAGCGGGCGTCTCCAGTCTTGTATGTCGTTGGTTATCTGGGCGGAGTAACTCGTACCCAGTTGAAGATTATTCCTGGGACAGACCAGCTCATGGCCTATTACGTCGACTAGACGATGAGTATCATTTGGAAGTGCCAAGGAAGCGGCGAGACCTGCTAGGGCATCGGCTTTGATATTTTGGAGCCTAGGAACGTGCTTTATAAAGAATCCTTCTAAGGTCACAATGATGGCAATTTCTGTCTAATAATAGGGAATCAAGTCCTCATTGCGAACCTCGTATGAACCTCGGATCTGGTTAAGAACCAACTGCGAGTCACTATATGCTTCCAGGTACTTGGTCCCTACTTCTTTTTGTGATTTGGAGTCCGATGACTAGAGTGTTATATTCGGCTACGTTGTTTGAACAGGGTTCTGCAAGAGAATATGCCCGATTGACAACTAACCCAGAGGGGAAAATTAATACTATCCCGACTCCAGCGATGATATCACCTTATGGGCCTGTTCTTGAAGTACCGTCAAAGAACATTCCCCAAACGGCATCATGCAAAGTCATGTTCAAGGCGACGACTTCGTCGGGAATTTTTTCATAGATTCTGGCTGTTTCTGAGCCTAGACGGGCTGCTAGGAAGTCAGCCAGGGCTTGACCTTTGATAGCCTTTTGCGGAACAAAAACCATGTCGTATGGGGATAATAGTATCGCCCGGGTGGCTAGACGAGAACTGAGTGCACCGAGCTTGGTCATGAGAACCCTGAGTGGATTAACTCGTGAAACAACATGGATGGTCTACCCTGTCACACAGTATCGTGTTTTCTGAATGGCGAACACTAGGACAAGGCACTCCTTCTCCACGGTGGTGTACCTATGTTCCGGTCCTACCATCATCCGGCTGAGATAGTAAATGGCTTGTTCATATCCTGCGTCATTATTCTGTGCTAGCAGAGCATCGAGGGAGTGTTCCATTGCACGTTGGTATGTAGCACCGGCGTTCTTCAGGCCAAAGGGCATGACCGTATAACAATATACACCGATCGGTGTTCGAAATGATGTATGCTTTTCGTCATCAGGAGACATCTTGATTTGATTGTATCCTGAAAAGCCATCCATAAAGGACATGCACTCGAAACCACACGTATTATCGATCATTATGTCGGTAATCGAAAAAGAAAATTCATCTTTAGGGCATGCCACATTCAGATTACGGAAATCGATGCAAATTTGGATCTTTTCGTTCTTCTTGATGACTGGTACTACATTGGCTACCCAGTCTGGGTGCTGCTCTTCGCGGATAAATCCGCTAGCTATAAGCTTGTTTACTTTTGCTTTAATGGAATTCATGATGTCTGCAAAAAACCGTCGCTGCTGTTGTTTGACTGGTTTTGCGTCCGGATAAATGTTGAGCTTATGAAGTACGATCTTGGGGTTTTTGTCCTGGCATGTCTTCATAGCTCCAGGCAAAGACGTCGATGTATTCTCTGACGAGTTGTAACAGCGACTCCTGCTCGTCGTTTGTCAGGCTTTTACTGACGAAGATTGGCTTTGGAGAGGATTCATCGCCAAGGTTAACTTGCATAACCTCATCCTCAGTGGGAGGATTACGAAGTTCAAAGCGTTTCTCCCATTGTGCGTCTAACTGCTGGACCCACGGCTACAACTCAAGTGGTTCAAGTAGATCTTCGTCTTCCTCTTCGATATCAGCAGATGTCATGTTGACAGATAATGTCTGTCTAAATATATCTCCAATACTGCTATCAGAGTCGTAAATGGGTGACTCGGACGAATGAGAGTGCCACTCGCATTCTTCGTCAGAACTTTCGGGAGTTGTTGGTTGTGTAACATACCCGAGGCCACGTCTGGATTTGTGGTAATGGTCCTGAGGTTTCCCCGCCGGTACCGACGGCTATAGAGGTAATCGCCGACCGCTGCCGTGATTCAAACACGGGGTAACCTCCATGTCGTACCCCTGCTTTTGTATGAAGTACTTGTGTCACACTCACTCTTCAATTTCAAGGGTATTTTAGTAATTGTGATTATTTTAATTTTTATGATTGTTATTTGATTTTTTATCTATTTATTAATTAGATTGGTTGCAGACTGGTGACTTGGTATTATAAGTAGTTTGACCTTAGTCAACCTTCACTAGAAGCCAAATAATGTAATTAAAATCCACATTTTGGTTTTTAAAAATTATTTAGATTTAATCTCTTTTTTTGGAGTGGTTTAAATGATTTTTTAAGTCATTTTTGCATTAAGCCTTTTTAAGCCTTTTTTTGACATGGGCCTTCTTGCAACATGAGAGTGCTTGGCCCATGTGTAAACCCTAACCCTAATACCCCCTCCTATGGCCGGCCACAGCAGCCCCCCCTTCTTTTCACTTTTGTGAGAAAGCACGTAGCCTCCAAGTGAAACCCTAATAGATCTCCTCCTCCAAAAATCCTATTTTGTTCATCCGGAGTCTGTTCCTCCCCAAACAAACTCCATTGCACTCTTCTAGAAGAGGATGATCTGCTGGAGTATTACTAACGAGGAGGCGAAGGCAATTGCTTGAGGAGAATCGACCGACACGACGACCGAGGGACTCCGTTTATTGAGTTTTTGACACTCAATAGGTAAACCCTTTTCTGCCATAGCTATTCTGAATTTTCTTTCTTAATTGCATCCATATAGGTACCCTTGACATGTCCCTGAAGTTTGGTTTGGTTTTGACTTCGTTTGATAGCGGTATCAGACACGTATCGGTCTCACGTTGCACGTGTTCAGCAAAATGCCACTTAGAATTGAAAAGTGTTAATTTTCGATTCTATTTTCATGTAATCCTTCCTTATATGATTTGTAACAACTTTTGTGAAGACGGATCGGAAATCGACACGATTTCAGCATCCGAACGGATACGGACATGCATGCACGAGATCTCGTGCACGGTCCCGTGCACGCCCTGCAGTCTGTGCATCATAACTCGATTCACAGAGCTCCTTCTTGCATGAAATTTTATGAGCACATAGGGGCAACCTCTGTCTACATGCCTGTAAAATTTCACGACATTTCGTCGAGCGAGCGCGGAGAAATTGCGCCTGCACTGGTCAGCTAAATTGTGCACTCGGGCTAAAATTTGCCAATGACACGGCCTTCGTACGCGAACACGTTACGTCAAGGACCCATACCAGGAGTTGGAACACGTAGACCTATACCTAGACTACCCAGGGACTCGATCCCGAGTCGTGGCGTGGCCCGACGCGCGAGCCACGAGCGACGAACCCCATGCACGAGCATTCACGCACACGCTCGCGCCCGCAGGCCACGCGCTGTTGCACGAGCGGCTGTGTCGTATCGCTGCGACTTCGTGTCGTGTCGACATGTCCTAGACCTACCCCGTGACCCTACCTAGCCTTGTGCACGAGCACGAGGCTTCTCGTTGCGCGTGTGACGCGCAATCGAGCGAGAACACCCTCTTCGACACGCGAAATTAGCTTTCCTATACGCATTCTCCGGATACGACACGGACACGATTTCGGACCCGTGAGTACCCGAGCGCATCACGTAGGTTGAGACCAACATGTATGCCGAGTTTCGCAGGTTGATTTGGTGTATTTTGCGTTTTGAGTCGTTTTGTCGAAATTGGGTTTTTCGGGTTCAAAGTTTTGAATAGAAATGTGATTTTTCGATCCTTTGATTTTTAATCGGTATTTTCTAATTTGTTAGTTCATAAATGATATTTAGAACTTGCGGGAAGTGATCCGCAAAATTTTTACATAGTTATTTGCTCTTTTCAAGCATATATGAGTTTTCTACTTGTAGGCCTATATATATATATATATATATATATATATATATATATATATATATATATATATATATATATATATATTTTTCATGAATATGGTTATGTATATATATAAGCGTTGTTTTGGAGCGAGGGTTCAGTTTTCCCATATTTTTGTATCGCTTTGGATCGAGAGATCGATCTATTTCTGGTACAAGCGAACCTAGATATATATATATATATATATATATATATATATATATATATATATATATATATATATATATATATATATATATATATATATATATATATATATATTTACCCATATATATAGTTTATATATTGTATATTTTATATATGAATACTTGTGTAATATATTTTTGGGTAGGAAAATTATTTGGGGCTGTTATTTCCAGAATTCTGGAGTTGATAACAGTCCGTATTCTTCGCACCACCATTCTTTCATATATGGGTTATGTATATATTTATGTGCTTAGAGAGAAGTCTATATATATATGTTAGTGTTTGATAGACTATAGTTTTATGTGATTGTAGGTTAGTGTTTGTGACCATTGGAGTGTTGGGACAGATTAGGATCGACCTAAAGACCTTAGTTTAGTCGAGTTGACCGACAAGTTGACCAAGTTAACAAAAGTCAACTTTGGGTCAAACTTGATGCAATTCAACTCAAACGAACTCTGAATAACCTAGAATTTTGTGTATGATCTAGAAATTAGTAGACGGACTAGTTGACCAATGTTTGACCAGGTTTGACCATCGTTGACCAGGTTTGACCAAAGTTGACCAAGGGTTGACATTGACTAAAAGGGACCTAGAAGCATGTAGCCTTGCATTGTAGCTATTTTCTTTGATATTTTAGACATGGTTGTGACATGTATATACTTTAAATAGGTTTATATTGCCCCGGTTTAGCTATACTTCATCATCAGCAGTTTGGTTTGCCAGGCGAGTACGTTCTCTGATCTTTTCATACTTGTTTGGATATGTTCTCTTGTTATAGACTAGTATACTTGATGCTGACACGATGTTCACACGGATTAGTACCCTATGGATCTTTTCATGCGATGTTATTCCCTCGGATACATCGAGTATATCATGTTTATGTACTTTATCGTGTTCATCATGTACTCCATGTATTCATATTTATCCATGTACACTCATGTGTTATTCATGTACACTCATGACCATATGAGCTCCATGTATAAAGTAGTTGTTATCCATATGCAATAACATATCATGACTGGATCCTTGTGTAATGATTGGGGGCAGGGAGAGTGTAGTTGGTTATGTGATCATTATCCCTAGTAGGTATTCATATGCAACTCTATAGTTTATCCATGTGCAACCCAACCCGTTTATATAACCTATTTATGCTCTAAATCACGTAGATAGTTACAGTTCTCTATTTATCATAGTCATATCTAGTCTTGATATTCTCTCTCCTATTGATTTTTTACAGCATTTCATGTATAATTTTCTATAGCTTGCTTTATATGTCCAACCCTGATGTGAACTATTGTGAGAGATATGTGCTCGTTCCGTCCTGATTGGACATGTTAAAAAATTTACAGGTGATGATGAAGAGTTATGTCCTACCTATTATGGCATTGTCTTAGATGACACTAGTGACGTGGATCCTCAGGAGGATCCAGCAGTCGCTGAGGATTTGCCCATAGTCTAGCTGAGACTTAGTATTTTATTGTCTTTATTTGAGACATTATGAGTTGTACTTGAGATTTGTTCTGGTGGTTTACACCTAGACTTTTATTATATCTGTGACTCTCTTGAGATTCTTTCTTCTATTCCATCTTAGTTGTTGTAATTGAGTTACTTATTATTTTATTCTCCATTCGGAGCATATCTTAGACTGTGTTAGATATTGTGACTCAGGACAGCGTTCTACCACCGACACTGCGGCGTAGGCAGGACGTAGTTCACTTCTAGTGCCCTTTCACTGGGTGCGGGTCGTGACACATTTTTAGTGGTGGCCCATGCAGGTCCAATCACAACTAGTGTGATTTTGAAGTGGTACTCGAATTAGAGTATCATTACAGCCTGCAGTAGGATATAAGATACAAGTTAAGGTACTTAATCACATTGGGAAAACTCTTATCAAATTCTTGCTGTTAATTGTCTCCTTTTGAAAACAACTGTCCTCCTTTGATGATTTTGCTTCTTTTTCAGTAATTGATTCCTTGTTTGATATGTCTTCAAGATAGTTATCGAGACGATTTCATCTCTCCGGTCTATGCAGGTCGAGATTCGCATTAGTTCGATATCTACCTAGCACAACGACTTAGTTGTACTGCTACGAGCCTGCTATAGAATATAGAAAGTAAGGTGTCAGAATGAGAGGATACTCAATCACAACTAGAATTTTCTGAGAGATTCCTAGGACGACCCTTGAGAATCTCATTTTGAGCTTCAATTTAAATTCCCTTTTCCTTATTTTAATCCACCTTCCTCCCTTGATTCATGCATCTTATTTGAACTCTTTTCACCAATATCCTTACTTTCTTGTACTTAATAATGGTTAGGAAGATGGCTACACTGCTATATACTCATTGGTCAAACACATAGCTAGAAGGATTACATTAAGGAATTAGAATACACGGAGACTATGACTAAGTTATAAGGGCATTTTTCTAAATGGATGATTTAATGATTAGTAGTTTGTAATTTGGAATATTACCAAGGAAATTTATCTTGAGATTCTAAGTAGTATTCATCAGAGGATTATAAAATTATATATTGATACTGGAGAACAATAGTCAGAATCTATATAAATCGATTTCAGGAATTGATGTGATTCATGAATTATTGGATTATGATTATACATCTTTGAACGTATATAGATTGGTTTGATAATGATAAAAAAAGGGTGGCAGTATGAACTATTAAATTGAGTCGTACAAGTTGCGATGTATATGTTTATTGAATTTCAAATTTAAGTGGAAGCAATGATATTAAAATTTTGGTTTAAAAGATTAGGAAGATATAAAAACGATTTTTTTTGGAGAAATTTTTTTTGTCAAATTTGGAATCGTGTCAATTGATTGAAGATTTAAAAATCTATTTAGATTTTGGTTTAAGAAGTAGTGATTATGTTTCAATGACTTAGAAAGTGGAATTATGGTTGATAAGCGCATTAAAATACTGAGCTGTAAATGCTAGATTGCCGTGATAAGCTAAGTGTCTATCTTGAGGATTATTTGAGACAAGTTGGGAGTTTTTAAAGTTATGAAGTGATATAGAATTTTATGAATTCATGATTCATTAACTCTGGAGATTAAAGTTGGATTGAAATGTTAAATTTTGGAAAGGTTAGTAGTAACGTGATAAAAGTTACTATGAGATTTATGAAAAGGATTTAAATGTTAGTCGTGATTAGATTGGATGGCTTAGAGTGAATACAAATTGCGGTAGTTATTTTGAAATTTCTTTTTAAAAGAATGTAATGGTAGGCCACCAAGGTAACCTTAATGAGATAGAAGTGTTCCACACTAATTGCCATATCACTCATGACTATGATAGTAGTATATACTCAAGTGTTGTTAGTCGTCTGCCAAACTATGTGACTGTATCTCAATCTTGACTTACTCAACCTTTCCTCAAATCTAGATCTTTTATTGTGACTTTCTAACCGTTTGTATTTGATTCTTCCTTAACAGTTTTCCCCTTTAGAACTTTGTCCCTAAATTATTTCACTGGATTCTTAATTAAATTTATTTCATGCTTCAACTTGATTTCCTTTATTCTTGTATTAATTGTGACCTCTTAAACCCTTACCTTCTATTTTAGATTCTTTGACGTCCCTTACCGTGACTTTGATATTCGAAGTGTAATACTAGTTGTTATCCTCCAACAAACTTCACATGCAAGACCTAGACGAGTCCACCTTCATGTAAATATATCATGTCCCACTAAATACGTCTTCTTATACACTATTTTCTTGATGAGACTATTTAGTCAATAAGACTAAACTATAGCCCTTACCATGATACTAAAATACTTTCTGACTTAAATTCGAGATCCAACCATGACTCAAATCTTTCGACCCGACATGTGATGGTGTTCTTCTTGTTTCCTTAAATGCTTAACCTTGTACCTTATCTTGATTGCTTGACCCGTTTAGTTAAGGATCTTGGTCTATTTTTTTCTTCTTCATCATTACCTCCCTTACTTATATTTTGACTACCTTACGCTGCTAATTTAGCCTTAGTTTTGCAAGCTTATCTCTTTTTCGAGCTTGATCATGACATATTTTATTGGGTCGACCCACTAACATATTGTCTAATCAGAACCAGTGTATGATGGTCTGATCAACCTATTGCACTTTGGTTCGCTTTCATTTATTACTCTATATGGATAGAGGCATAGTTAAACTTGCCCTAGAGTCTCATCCACGACAGCTTTGGCAATTCTTTTTGAATTATTTTCATCGTCTATGAACCACATATTGTACTCAATAGCATCGTCTTTGAACTCTTTTTGCTTTTGCCTTTCACATATTTCAGAAAGACAAGGCACTGTATTTAATAGGTCAACCCAAGGTATTACGTTTAGCTTCCTTATCAAAAGGAGAAAATTGACTTATTTCTATATCCTCGCAGTATCCTTTAGGATTTTAATATTGTTGAATTCTAAACCCTTGATCGCGACCAGTCGACTTGGTCATTCTCCTTATCATCTAATGTTTGGAACCTTATTCAATTGAATTAATTCAATTGTGACATAGATTTCAAGTCTTGGATACTCGTGCCCAGACTTCAATGACCTCGTTCTCCATCTTGCCCAAACCTCGATTCATCCTGGAATTGATCAACTTAGATCATATCGAGACTAAATTTTCTTATAGATATATATAGTGTGCTTGGATTTCTTTGTTATTGACAAGTCGTGCTTTAAACTTTCAATTTTAATCATCTGTAGAATAGTAATGCTTTATAGTTAATTTCAGTTGTTTTTTATAATCACCAGTTTTTATATAGAATGATAGACTGCCTTACAGCCCGATGATTTATTATTTTTTCTTATCTTTTCTAGAATGGAACCCATGCCCAGAGTTTGTCCCCAGTGCACAGCTACAATTCCGGATGAGACTGAGATTGTATTTCCCCCTTCTATTGCTCAGGAGGTGTTAGTAGACTCATCGAAGAATTTTTCTCCATCTCCTATCCTTCAGGAGAGGGCTGCAGTTCAGCCGGAGACTGAGGGCCTCCCTTTGCCTCCTGGAGTGGTACCCCATGCCATCCCTGATGGGGTTCATATTTACAGACTCCTTCAGGATGTACGGGAGGTACAAAAACTTTAGGCTGAGCTTATGAGAGAGCAGAGTCTCAGTATCCAACTGTTGTAGGATTACATGCATTCGAGGGGAGAGCCTAGTCCCAAGAGAGCGAGGAGCAGTTTATACCCAGAGCCTCAGGATTACCCAGGCTTCCAGCCTAGACCAGTCTATCCAGTTCAGATTCCTATCCAGCAGAGGCCAGTTGAGTGGGTGCCTACCTGTACTTTCTGTAAGAAGCTTGGGCACGTATGGAAGGACTGTAGGAAGAGACTAGGATTGTGCCTATTTTGTGGGTCAACTGCACACAAGGTACGAGACTGTCCTACTACACCTGCCCCTAGTCGAGGCCTACCTCCGGGAGAGAGTTCCAGCTACCAGACCTAGTAGAGGTGAGTTCTTGACCCATACCTTATCCTATCTTGATGATTACTGTACCCTACCATATTGTTTGTATGTTTGATACCATATGACTACTTTTGATCAAGTATGACTATAGTGGCTAGATGAGACCCCAGACTGATTACCTGCCATAATCATGTATGATATCTTTCCAACTGCATGATTTAGATAAGTTTTCTTAAGACCATGATTGTTGGGGATTTGACCTAGAAGAAGTAGGATCATCTTAATTTCGAGGACGAAATTATTTTAAGGAGGGTAGATTTGTCACACTCACTCTTCAATTTCAAGGGTATTTTAGTAATTGTGATCATTTGAATTTTTATGATTTTTATTTGAATTTTTATCTATTTATTAATTAGATTGATTACAGTGTGATTTGATCGGTTGTAGACTGGTGACTTGGTATTATAAGTAGTTTGACCTTAGTCAACCTTCACTAGAAGCCTAATAATGTAATTAAAATCCACATTTTGGTTTTTAAAAATTATTTAGATTGAATCTCTATTTTTGGAGTGGTTTAAATGATTTTTTAAGTCATTTTTGCATTAAGCCTTTTTAAGCCTTTTTTTGACATGGGCCTTCTTGCAACTTGAGAGTGCTTGGCCCATGTGTAAATCCTAACCCTAATACCCCCTCCTATGGCCGGCCACAGTATCCCCCCCTTCTTTCCACTTTTGTAAGAAAGCACGTAGCCTCCAAGTGAAACCCTAATAGATCCCCTCCTCCAAAAAATTCTATTTTCTTCATCCAGAGTCCGTTTCTCCCCAACCGAACTCCGTTGCACTCGTCTAGAAGAGGAGGATCTGTAACGTCCCAGTCCCAAATACTTGAGACTAGATACGTATCATGCCAGTTGTATACATACGAGTAAATATACGACTCGTATATATACATAAGCTGTAAATATATACATAAGCTGTAAAAAAAAAATATATACATAAGCTGTAAATATAGTAATCCAAGACAACTAAATCTTATGCACAAAGATACTAATTTTTATATAAAGTAACTTTGAGTTTGTCATGTACACAATAGTTGGGCGGAGACAAAGTCCACTACCAACCAAATTAAATATGGAAAAATATACAAGGAAAGAATTTAGCAAGCGAGAGCAAGTGACGAATCCAAGAGTAATCATCACGACGGAATAGAGCGCAAGTCATGGCCTTAGCTAGAGCACCTGCAAGAAATCACGAAAATACACACCCGGGGAAAAACCAGGTCCTCAGAGGGACGTAACAAGACACATAATATCATGCCATAACTGAATAGTAAGAGCTCAATAGAAATATACATGCGTAAAGGGTCCTAACCATTCTATGTGATATACGCCTTAAGAAGACAACATTCTACGCAGGAGCTTATAGTGTTCAGCATAGATGGAGAGAGAGTAATAGTAGGTAGCGCTCGTAAGAGACACTATCAACTATGGGCAGAAAGTAGTTCTCATATGAGAACTATCGGCCCCGGGACAGTAAGTAGCGCTCATCCGAGACACTATCGGCCCAAATCTATATGTGTACTGAACAGGTAGCCCCTACGCTAATAACTATCTTCCCCCTCCCCATGATACTCTGCATGTGTCGACTCCACGACACTGTTTAATCCTTAATAACTGCCAAAGTCTTCTACACAATCTATTAGCAGTTATATCTTAATGCGTGCGCACGGGGGATCAGCCTACATGCAAGTGACCTCTATATAATACTCACAACTCTCACACACAACTCGTGTATAATCGTGCCAAGTTAATGAGACACTCTAAATTTGACGGTAGTCCCTTAACTCTAAGCCAATTTTATAAAATATTGTAATTTGCATCTACATATAATTTAGAAAGAAATAACTAAAAAATAAATACGACATGCATGATATTGAGCAGAAATTTAAACAGTAAAGGCAAGGTGTCTTGCCTGGTGTTACGCCTGGTGTGGTGCAATAATCCAACAGGTTTCGAATATCCAATAGCCATGGTTGATTGGTAGCAGTCCAAAGTCGCAAGGAAAAATGAGGATGTTTTGAATTAGTCATGATTAGTGATGACACAAGAAGGAATTTGCATAAGGTAGATACTCATACTCTATTTGTTAGAAAATATTTGTATTACTTGAAGAAAATAGGATTTTAATAATCAAAATAATTTTAGAAAATACTTGGAAGAATCAAACCCTTGTGGGCTAACTTAAGTTTTGTAAAGATAAAATTTTGAGGTAGATAGCTATATCTTATTAGTAAAAATCACAAAATCTAGGAATCATTTGTAACTTAGTTTTATTACTTATACATTATTTAGGTGAAAACTATAATTAAGATTAAAAAATATTATAAGGATTTCTATTTACAAACATATTTTTGTAAAAAAAATTCTTTTATATAACAACAACAATAATAATAATAAATAATGATAAAGATAACAATAATAATAATAATAATAATAATAATAATAATGGTGATAATAATAATAATGGAAATAATAATAATAGAAATAATAATAATAATAAATACAATATGTAATGACTTAATAATAGTAATTAACAATAATAACTAAACATAATAATAGTAATAACCATAATAAATAATAATAATAATAATATATCCCAAAAAACCCATTTACTTCCCCAAATCTACACTGTAGAGAGAGGGTGAGAGAGAAAGACGAGAGAGAAGAGAGAGGGAGAGTGGGTTTCAAGGGGGGTTACCGGCAGTTCCGGCGCGCTGTCGAAGCGGAGGCACGGCGGAGCGGCGCTCGTCGGCGCGGCACTCCGGGAAGTCGGCGGCAGAAGATGTAGGCGGCGGCGCTAGCCCTAGGCGCGGGGTCTCGCCGGCCCAGAAGCGGCGGAGACGACACGGCGGCGGAGTGGTCCTACGAGGGAGGAAAGGGCGGATCTGGCGGATCCGGGGCTGCGCGGGTAGTCGGAGGTATAGGCGGGCGAAGATCGGCGCGGAGGCGGCCGGGGTTTCACGACGGGGCACGCGGCGACCGAGGATGTGCGGCACGGCACTGCGGTTGCTTCGACCGCACTGGAGGCGGCGCGGTGGTTGGCTCCGGCATCGCACCCCCTCGACGGCGTAGTCGTGGAGGCGAGGCGGCCGACGTCTCGGCCTGGTGTCTCGGCCACTAGGGAAGGCGACTGTGACGAGGCGGATGCCTTGGGTCGACGCCCGCATGGCGCAACGGCCCGTGGTTCCGTCGGAACTCTCGAGGGCGAGATGGGGTGCACGTCGTGGCGGACGGGGTACGACACGCAGGGTACGGCACGCAGGCTGCGGCCGGTCCTGATCACCGGCGACGAAAGCGAGAGGCAACAGCTGGAGGCCGGACGGAAGCGAGAGGCAACAGCTGGAGGCCGGAGGTAAGGTTAGGGCTTCCTTTCCCATCTATTTCCATGGTGGTGGTTGGTCGTAATGGGGATGGCTGGAGTCGGGCGTCGTGGGTGCTAACGGTGGTGACGGGTGTAGTGGTTATGCCGGTGGTGGCGACGGTGGTAGCATGTTTGCTGTGGGGGACGGGTTGGATATGTGCTGCAGATGTTGGCGGGTCGGGATCGGAGGGGCTGGTGATGGCGGCGACGCCGAATGGCGGGTTGTGGGGCTGAAGGTTTCTCCGGCAACGGGGAGGGCTGCGGGTAGTTAGGATAGGGTATCGTGTCGGGGGTGTGTCCGACACAATATGGATGGACGTCCGGGATTGTCGGACGAGAAAAAATATTATATTTGTAGTGGAAAAAATTTTAGTTGATGGAAGGCACGGACACGGTACACAATGGGGTTGTGGATGAAAATTATGGAGGGGTACCTGCCTAAATATATAGGATGTGGGAATTTCCATTAGGATAAGGCTTGTGTTTGTTTAAACCATAATTAGATAATAGCTACAAATAAATTAAATCCAAATTCAAATCCAAATACAATCTAAATCCAAATTCAATTTAAATCCAATTAAATTCCTTTAGTTTAAAATCAAATCAATATCAAATATAGGTAATAATTTATTTATTTAAATCATTCCATAAATGCAAATCAAAATTTAAATCGCAACAATAAATTTAAAATATGCTTTCCAAAAATGCTAATAATATTAATTTTGAAAATTATATTATTAATTAAAAATAAACTAATAATTAATTATGAGATATGTATGCATAAATAATATTTACATAAATATATCTTTCTAGTATACAAAAGAATATTATTTATTATTAGTAGTTGAAGGTTTTTTTTTAAATAAAAAGAACGAACTTAGCAATTCTTGAATTATAGCAAAGTATTTATTACATAAATTATTTTGAACTATAAAAATTAAAATCAAATATTTTTCTAAAAATATGTACGCTCGTCCATATTCATACTCGACGAGAAATTATGAAATACGTCGTTTGCGCACAACGTACAATACGACTACGCGACGTACAATATAAAAATTTTAAATCAGTACCAAAATCGATAAAAATATAGTAGAAATTTAGGGGTTTTACATCCTACCCAACTTAAAAGAATATCGTCCTCGAAATTAAGAATTAGGAGGGGGGTTAGAAGACACAAGGGACATCGATTAGGAACAATCGATAACAAAATCATGCCGTAAGAAATCGCGATCTAGATCATAGAAAAATAATACGGTATGGTCATAATCAATAGGAAGGCTAGAGAAAGTTCTAGTATAACGCCTTTGTCTTTCTAAAATAGGTGAAGGCGAACGCAATAAGGAGTTTCAAGATGATATTAACGAATACTAGTACGTGATTCAAGGATGACCGAAAATTTTAAAGGAATTGCCAAGACAGTCGCGGATGGGACTCTAAAGGACAAGTTTAGCTGTGTCCCCATCCACATAGAATAATAGACAAAAGCGAACCAAAGTGCACTCGGTTGATCCGACCATCATGCACCGGTTCTGATTAGACAATATGTTAGTGAGCGCGCTCAATAACATAAGTCATGAACAAACTCGATAAAGAATAAGCTTGCAAAAACTAGGCTACATAAGCATCATTAGTCAAAAATGGTAAATACATAGGCACGAGAGATTTAAGGTTTAAAGAAGGAAGAACGATTCTAAGTCATACAGTCGTCCTATAGTCTTATTGTCCAAGTCCTTGGTTGGCTAGACGGGTTAGGTCCTCTAGATTCTAGGATCTAAATAAGCTTGCTAATATAGGTCACTAGGTCAAAGGGGTTGCTAGTTCATAAGGCTAGTTCATAAGGTATTCTACCCAACTTAAAGAATTGAACTAATGGTGTGATAGGTCCAGCAGTCAAGATAAAGTGCAAGGTCAAGCATGTAAGGATTTAAGTAGAACAAAAATCATATATCGGGTTGAAAGAATCGAGTCGAGGTCGAGTCTCATCTATAGTTTAAAGTATATTGGTTTCACGGTAGGGATTAGAGTCCAGTCATTTTGACCCGAAAGTCGCAATATGAAATTAGAGTATAAGGAGACGTGTTTTAGTGGCACGTGATATACCTACATGAAGGTGGACTCGTCTAGGTCTTACATATGAAAGTTGTGGGAAGGAAAAGTCTAGTGTTGTGCTCCAAATATCCAAGTCACGGTAAAGAACACAAAAGAAATTAAAATAGAAAGTGTGAGTTCATGAGATAATGATTAACGAAAATAAATGACCGAGCTAAAGCATGAAATAAAGATAACTTAGATTCTAACAATTTAAGGTAAAATAAATTAGGAGTACAGTTTCTAGGGATATGATAGCCACTTAGATGGTGTATGATCAAGGAACAATCTAATCATTTCTCAAGTTTCAAATGATTAGATGGTCATGACAAAAGATCTAGAATTGAGGGAAGGTCGAGTAAGTCAAAAGATCATCGGTTTGGTCGATGACTAACTATACTTGTGTATATGCAATATCATAATCATAGGTGGCATGGCAATCTAATGTAAAATACTTCTATCTCACTAGGGTAACCTTCCTTGCTTCTTGGTCCTCTACCAATATGATCTAATCTAAATTTCAAGTTCCTCGAAGTTTCTCAATAAAAGTTTCGAGATACCCTACCAAATTTTTTTTAATTATCTTAAGCTACCAAGTCTAGTCAAAATTTAAATTCCTAATAAATGTTGAAATAGTCCTTGTATATTGCAAATTGAACATACTACCCTCTTTTTTTTAACAAAATTTAAATAACCATAATCAAGACCTTAAACTCGAAATCTAAATAACTTTATAACTCATAGATCATATGACATAATTTAATCCAAAAATATTTTACCAAGATTTCTCAACGTTTCCACTTTTAAAATTTTATGATCCTTTTCAAATCAAATTGATATTCCTCCAAAAGATGTGTAGCTATAACTCAATAAGTCATAAACGTTCAAAGGCCTTCAAAAATTAAAATGCAAGTCAAATCAATTTGTTTTCTCGATCTAGCTTTTCTCTTGTGTATATCACCTTGTAATATCAAATTAAAATTTCTATCTATCTTTTGGAAGCGGTAATATGCTACTACCCAACTTGGAATTAACCAATCCTTAAATTATATCTCTAGGAAAAATAAATGCCTCTATGCTTAAATATAATCTCAATGGATATTATTTGTCAATAAAATCCTTCTAGCCATGTGTTTGACCTATGGGCATATGCTATTGTAGTCATCTTACTAAACACGAAACTAAGAATTTTCGGTAGGAGTCAAGCAAGATGCAAATCAAGGAGGGCAACGAGAGTTCAAAATTTGAAGTCAAGAAAGGATGTCAAGTAGGTGGATGAGATTCTAGACTCTAATCCTATATTGCAGGCTCACATCGGTATGGTAAAGTAACCAAAGTGATAAACTGGACCTGCATGGGCCACCACAAAAACATGTAACGTCCCAGTCCCAAATACTTGAGACTAGATACGTATCATGCCAGCTGTATACATACGAGTAAATATACGACTCGTATATATACATAAGCTATAAATTTAGTAATCTAAGACAACTAAATCTCATCCACAAAGATACTAATTTTTATATAAAGAACCTTTGAGTTTGTTATGTACACAATAGTTGGACGGAGACAAAGTCCACTACCAACCAAATTAAATATGGAAAAATATACAAGGAAAGAATTTAGCAAGCGAGAGCAAGTGACGAATCCAAGAGTAATCATCACGACGGAATAGAGCGCAAGTCATGGCCTTAGCTAGAGCACCTGCAAGAAATCATGAAAATACACACCTGGAGAAAAACCAGGTCCTCAGAGGGACGTAAGAAGACACATAATATCATGCCATAACTGAATAGTAAGAGCTCAATAGAAATATACATGCGTAAAGGGTCCTAACCATTCTATGTGATATACGCCTTGAGAAGACATCGTTCTACGCAGGAGCTTATAGTGTTCAGCATAGATGGAGAGAGAGTAATAGTAGGTAGCGCTCGTAAGAGGCACTATCAACTATGGGCAGAAAGTAGTTCTCATATGAGAACTATCGGCCCCGGGGCAGTAAGTAGCGCTCATCCGAGACACTATCGGCCCAAATCTATATGTGTACTGAACAGGTAGCCCCTACGCTAATAACTGTCTTCCCCCCTCCCCATGATACACTACATGTGTCGACTCTACGACACTGTTTAATCCTTAATAACTGCCAAAGTCTTCTACACAATCTATTAGCAGTTATATCTTAACGCATGCGTACGGGGGATCAGCCTACACGCAAGTGACCTATATATGATACTCATAACTCTCACACACAACTCGTGTACAATCGTGCCAAGTCAATGAGACACTCTAAATTTGACGGTAGTCCCTTAACTCTAAGCCAATTTTATAAAATATTATAATTTGCATCTACATATAATTTAGAAAGAAATAACTAAAAAATCAATATGACATGCATGATATTGAGCAGAAATTTAAACAGTAAAGGCAAGGTGTCTTGCCTGGTGTTACGCCTGGTGTGGTATAATAATCCGGCAGGTTTCGAATGTCCAATAGCCATGGTTGATTGGTAGCAGTCCAAAGTCGCAAGGAAAAATAAGGATGTTTTGAATTAGTCATGATTAGTGATGACAGAAGAAGGAATTTGCATACGGTAGATACTCATACTCTATTTGTTAGAAAATATTTGTATTACTTGAAGGAAATAGGATTTTAATAATCAAAATAATTTTAGAAAATACTTGGAAGAATCAAACCCTTGTGGGCTAACTTAAGTTTTGTAAAGATAAAATTTTGAGGTAGGTAGCTATATCTTATTAGTAAAAATCACAAAATCTAGGTATCATTTGTAACTTAGTTTTATTACTTATACATTATTTAGGTGAAAACTATAATTAAGATTAAATAATATTATAAGGATTTTTATTTACAAACATATTTTTGTAAAAACAATTCTTTTATATAACAACAACAATAATAATAATAAATAAGGATAAAGATAACAATAATAATAATAATAATAATAATAATAATAATAATGGTGATAATAATAATAGAAATAATAATAATAGAAATAATAAGCGGCCGAAGCTCTCCTTCGATGATACAGCCACTAAAATGCAGCCACTAAAATGCTGTACCGACGCTCCTACGATGGGCTTCTCCTTCGATGCCTGTCCAACGAAGAAGCGGCCGAAGCTCTTCGAGAAGCTCATGACGGAACTTGCGGGGCTCATCAACCTGGGCCTAAGCTGCAGGACCGACTGCGACGTATGGGCTACTACTGGCCTACCATGGCCGCTGACGCGGTTGAGTATACTAAAAAGTGCCATGCGTGCCAGCTTCACGCAGACTTCATTCACACGCCGTCAGAACCACTACATCCTACAGTCGCCTCCTGGCCCTTCGAAGCTTGGGGTATGGACATTGTGGGACCAATCACTCTTCCTTCATCAAGAGGACACCGCTTCATCCTGGCCATTACTGACTACTTCTCTAAGTGGGCAGAAGCAATCCCATTAGCGGAAGTAAAGAGCTCCAGAGTGATCAGCTTCATCAAGCACCACGTCATCTACCGTTTCGGGGTGCCCTGGAGGATCATCCACGACAATGGCCCTCAGTTCATCAGCCACATTTTCAACAGATTCTGTGATAAAAATCGTATTC
Organism: Iris pallida; assembly: GCA_029216955.1. NCBI lineage: Eukaryota > Viridiplantae > Streptophyta > Magnoliopsida > Asparagales > Iridaceae > Iris > Iris pallida. The sequence goes on from JANAVB010012198.1 coordinate 22,188,201, forward strand.
AAAACGTGGCATCAACCGCCTACAATCCAGCTGCAAACGGATTAGCTGAGGCGTTTAACAAAACTATCGTCAGGCTGCTTAAAAAGGTCGTGTCATCCAACAAACACGACTGGGATGAAAAGCTTGGCGAATGCCTTTGGGCCTATCGCACAACGGTACGGACCCCAACAGGCAACACACCATTTTCTCTGGTCTACGGGAGTGAATCGGTACTGCCTCTCGAGATCCAGATACCCTCACTTTGCGTAGCAATCACAAACAAACTCACAGAAGAGGACAATCAACGTCGTCGTCTGCGGGAACTGGAGGCACTCGACGAGAAGCGTCTCCTAGGTCAACAACGCATTGAACTCTACCAAGCCCGTATATCACAGGCTTTCAACAAGAAGGTCAAACAGAGGACTTTCCAAGTTGGCGACCTGGTTTTGGCTGTCAGGAGGCCAATGGTGCTAACTCACACGACACCAGGAAAGTTCGAACCTAAGTGGGAAGGACCTTTCATCATTGAGACGGTATACTCAAACGGAGCTTACCGCCTTGCCAAACCCAATGGAGACTTGTTCATGATGCCCATCAACGGCAAGTTCCTAAAGAAGTACTACTCTTAACATTTCACCAGGGGATCAGTGGATCCAATCATCAGGATTCATAAACAATTCCCTTCCAACAAAATCATACGCTGACGGAACCCAGCTGTTCCGCAGCATCCCCCAGTAGAAAGACAACCACGTCCACATCACCTCTGAGTTGTCCCTCTATACCCTACAAAGTGGAATCTTACACTTCGTAAGCCTACGCTATCCTTCATGTTTACCACGTCCACATTACCTCTGAGTAAACACCTCGTACAAACAACCCTTGCGTTGTCGTACATTGATCGCCGAACTTCTACGTCCACATCACCTCTGAGTTGTTCAGCGTATCCCCCAGGATCGTTCCTACCACGTCCATCATACCTCTGAGTAGGAAGACTCTATCATTTGAACCCTAATGATTGCCACGTCCACATTACCTCTGAGCAAACATATTGGTTCCTTCAAACTTATTATCTGTACCTGAAAGCCAAGGTACGCAAAAAATAATAGGTCTACACAAATCATCAAGTTCATGATAACAAAAATGAACACATCACAAAAAAGGTTGTGTATTTCTTTATTTTCTAAAAAAAGAGAAAGAGTACAGAAATACACTATCTCCCCAACAAGAGTTGCAAAAAACATAAAAAGGAGAGGCCACAGCCCCTAAACATCTCCAGGGGTGGCTGAGAGCTCTCTAATTCGACGTCTCAAGTCGGCTGCACGAGTCTCCACAGTCGCTAGGACTCGACGCTCAGCCTCTTGACGCATCAATTCAACAGCCTCAGCGGAAGTATCATTCTCATGCTTCTCATCAAGTTGTTGTCGCTGCTGAGCCAGGGCCAGAGTCCGCTGGGTGAAACTGGCTTCCTCCTTCTTGAATGCTACGTGTTCAGCTAGGACACGTTCAGCATCTAACTGGAGTCGGGCCCGTTGGTCCTCAAGGCGGCGCATCTGGGCGTTGATCTCCACGATATTGGCGTCCAGTGCAGCTTGCGTTTCCATTGTCTCCTTCATGGACTGAGATAACTGCCCCACCGCAGCCTCAGTCTCAACTACCTCGCGCTCCCAGATGCTCACAGTGGCCTGGTAGGAAGATTCAACCTCAGCGATCAACTTCCCCTTCTCCGCATCTATTAAGACGGAAAGGTCATTTTGCTGAATACGCTGAAGTTCCGTGAGCCGCTGATCCAGCTCGATCACCGAAGCCTCCAGGATCTCGGCCATATGATCGTGGCCTTGGTGAACGCGAATCAGCTTGATGAAGGGCATTGCCATAGTTCTTGTCATTGCGATGCTCCCGTTGGCATCCAGCACCTCAGATACACCCTTCTGCAGCATATTATACACCCCCTCGACGATGAATTTCACATATTCATCTGCGCCCGCCAGCACCTACGGCGTCATAACAGGAGTCGGAGGAGCTGCTGTAGTTAGCGGACCCGAAGAAGATTCACCAACCTTAACCTGTGAGGCTGGAACCTCGGCATCAATAGGCTCTTCATCAACAGGGGCTGGACTGCTAGTCCGAGGAGCCGAAGGAACAGATGAAGTCGGCACAGGCGTCGAGATAGTACCCCAAGTGGAAGGAGCAATAGAGGGTTCCGTACCGTTACCCTTCTCAAGATCGGAGGAACTACTGACGTCAACGGCCACTTCTTCAGCCCCCAACGTTCTATCAACAGCCGGTACCTCCCCTGGCAGAATGGGGAGATTATCACTTGTCTCTTGACCCGCCTCAGCGGTCGTGATCGGCAGACGGGTCTCGTCATCGAATCCCTCCACAGGGGCAGCATCTGTCGCTACCTCCTGATCGGTAGCCACCTCAACTATTGAGGCTGGGGTAGGACTCGGCAATGCTGCAGCCGACCCCCCTTCATCAAGACAAGAAGGGGAATCAACCCTCTCCTCTGTTCCAACTACCTCTGTTGCCCCCGCAACAGACTCTTGCAGCTCTGGAGCAGTGTCATCCGAAGACGACGAACTCCAATCTACTTCGTCATCTGGATGCCTCGAGTCCGTAGGACCTTCAACGTCCCAGGCCTCCAAGGCAGATTGTACCTTCCCGGAAGTTGTTACAATCTCCGCAGGAACATCTTCGGGATTCTCCTCCACAGGAGACATCATCATCGGTGGAATGCGCTCATCAGAAGAGCTTGCCACCTCTTTCGGTTTACCAATACCTGGTCTCGAAACACGGGCCTTTTTCTTCGACGATCCCTACAAGAAGAAAAGCATAAGCCATCAAAATGACAAGATGAACCAGAATTACGGAGGATTCTTTACCTCAGCAGGAACTGATCCCGCTGGCATTTCAAGTGGCACTCCTGTAGCCTTTGGAGTCGACGTCTTCCTCGTCCTTTTTGGTACAGAAGAACCAGCTTCTATGTCGGCCCGCCTCTTTCCAGCAAACGGATCTCTTACTGGTGCTGCAGCAGCAGTCCGATACCCTGCCAATTCGGGTGGACGATATGATCTGGCTGCCATCAACATGTTCGCTGTGGCCTCTAGCTGAGTTCCGATAATGAAACTAGTCTCCATGTCATAACCAGGAGATACATCATTCATAGCGTAATACAGCTTGGCGGTCGAATACAGGATCTGTGGCCGAGGGTTGCGAACTGGCGTAGTAAAATTGACGCTAGTACATCCAGTATTATAATATTGCCAGCCCCGGGCTCCATCCAGCAAACTCCCGACAAAACCCAGACTGCTACTGGGATTACGCAACATTAGTTGGGTATAGCCAAACTGGCGAGCAAATCGGCTGGGCAGATATGGCTCTAGATAATATCTATTTTGGTTGCGATAGACCAGGTGAGAAGGCCGAATGCTTTGCAACCAACGAAAACCCCATTTCGGCAAAGTAATCGCATCTTTGCCAGAGTCAATTAAATCTTGATCGGCCTCAAAATCTTTGAAGATGGGGCCAACCTTGACAAACTCCCACCCCTGAAGGTAGGACAAAACTCTTCGGCAAACGGGAACGCCGGTGTATGACCACTTCCGCTTGTAGAAGCGGTGGAGGAAGGCATCTCCTTCAACATGATCCTCCTCCGGATCGGGACTCATCACGTTTGGATGATGCAAAATCAGCCATCCCATAAGATAATGGAAGGGCAGCTCGGGTCGGGGAAAGTTGTCGTTATTGCCTTTTCCGTGGATCACATCGTCAGCAAAGGACCTTAAACCCCGTAACAGGTTACATACCATCGCGGGGAGGAGAGCCAAAGGCCGTCCAAAGGCCAACTTCACGGCAGGCAAAATGAGGTTCCGATGTACCCTCTCTACGGCACCGGATCCACCTGCAAACACGCAATCCCGAAGCCATATCATCAAGTAGGCCGTCAACACCGCCTTAGATGACATCCGGTGCGCACAGTGCCAGAAGCAGCTATACGTATCTTGGCCACTCTCATTCGAATGGGGGGTCCTCTTATCCAGCCGGCTTATTTCAGAAGTCACTTCCGCAGGCTTCAATCCTTGCGGAGTCGTAAACCGGATCCTCGAAGAATCCGCCAAATCCTGCTTGAAGACATAATCCCTCCAAGCAGTCACATGAGGCTGGGTCTTGACCTTGTCCCTCCGGTGCATCAGATAATGATGGCTCGTCACCTCTTTGAAAATGGCCATCATCTCCGGGTCCTTGTTTTCCAGAATCTGGATCTCTTCATTTGACGGGAAATATTCTTCGTTCGGTTCCGAGCCCCAAGGAAGCTTAGACACTTCGTACATCTCATGGAGAGCCAATCCCAACTCCCCCACGGGGGTGAAGAAGCTGCCAGTCTGAGCATTGAACAACTCCAAGAGTGCAAGGAGCATTGGCTTATTGAGATCCACGCCGGCCTGCGTGGCACGGATAGCGGCCGTCAGTCCAATCTCCTTAAGTTCAGCCTTGAATTTCGAAAGCACCCAAATGGTCAACTCGTCCCATCTCGGGACGTAGTGACACCAACCTTCGACTCTAAAGCCACCTTTCGGATACATGACCTTCGATGTCAGCATCCGATTTACAAAGGTCGGGGCACTGAAGGAAAACGTGTCGCTTGGGACTTCATTGTAAAGGCTCCCGGGACGCAAGGTTCGGCAACTAAACGAGGAACCGGCTCGCGAAGCGGCCAAGGTGTCTCGCTGGTTCGAGGTAGCATCAATCGAGAGGGCACCTCCCAAGGCCCCTCCTTGAGAAGGAGTAAGTTCCCAGCACATCTTTCTCTTCGAGGCCAAGCGATAAAAGGCCGTCAGCGGCAACTGGCGGTCAACTTGTCGCATGTATAGAACCATTCCTTTTGCAGATAAGAACCAGTCTTCCCTGATCTTCAGTATCTTCGCTTCAGAAGAGACTAGTCGGTCGCCGAACAGAAAGGTAGGTTTTAAGAAAGTCATATCCTCAGATTCAGCAGATTTCAGTCTACCGCTCTCCATCATACTCTGGAGGAAAATCGGCAACTGGTTCTGGATTTGCAACATTCTCTCACGGGGTTGGTTCTGCAAGATAGCATCCTTTGCAGGGTTGATCACTACCTCATCAAAATCAACTCCCATTTGACAAAGAGAAGCATCTAGGAGGACCTCGTTCAGTAAAGGGATCGTCATCGACACTGGCACAACAAAAGTAGAAGTCAGGCAAAAAAACAACATGTCAAGTAGTCTGGCGCATCGTCAGGGTATAAACCCATGCGCTTCGGCTTCAGCGCATGAACCCATGCGTATCAGTGTTTGAACTTCGGCGTGCCATCAGGGCGTAAGCCCACACGCATCAGCAGAAGGCTTCGGCGCATCATCAGGGTACAAAACCCATGCACGTCAGCAACTAAAACCTCGGTACATGATAAAGGCCTGAGCCTATGCATGTCGGCAGGATAAAACCTCAGCGTATCAAGGACAGAAGCCCATACGCATCGACAGCAGAAAGTTAGGGCACATTATGACCCAAAACTTGTCTGAACAAAGAAGATAGCAAAAGTCGACACCCACCAGTCACCCCGGGACGAACGTCGGCCGGAGTCGCAGTGGTGGCAGGAGCATCCTCGTCGGCGAACTCTGCCGGCTCCTTCTCTTTCCCTTTTTCTTTGCCGGCACCGCCGCGAGGAGTCTTGGGAGCCATTTTCTCAAAGAGGAAAAAGTTAGGGTTTTTGAAGAAAGACTCTAAATAAAGCAAAGGCACAGAGAGGAAGAACTCTCTCTCTCTCCATCTCTCACCTATTTATCGGGCTTGGTCGCACGCGTGAATCGATGACGGGTGATCTCAGCCGTCGCCTCGGGTCCTGTGAAGATAACAGCAGATAAAACCAAAAGATCATCATTAATCTTTTCGGTTACCGAGGCATTATCATATGCATTAACTGAGAAGAGCATGCGCCCGAACAGGCATGCGCCCCAACAGTCATGTACCCTGATCGCCATGCTTCTTATTCAAAGTATTCCAAAACTTATTCAAAAGTTTTGAAAACTTTGAAGGGGGTCTTGTAGAAGCATGGAATTTTATAACCAGAAAGCCCATGCGCTAGATACTACATGCGCCAGAACTTGGACCAAGTACTTCACAGCAAAATGAACAGATATAGACATTTGAAAGAGGACTTTTTATTTATACATAAAAGTCTATTACATGTCTAGAAAAGGTTATACAAAGGAGAATTTTTACAAAGGAAAGATCCTAAATCTACAGCCAGCAGCCGACATGCGCCCTTAAAAAGGCACAATAATCATCATGCGCCCTCAGTTAGGTGCACCCCACCATGCGCCCTTAGCAAGGCGCATCCCATGCGCCCTCAGCAAGGCGCATCCCTTCAGCAGCTCAGTTATGTGCATCCCCAGTTATGTGCATCCATTCAGCAGCCCAGTTATGTGCCGCTCTTCCAGCCAGGCTCACCTGATAAATGCTATGACTAATAAAGCATTTAACCCTCTGGCTGGAGACAGGCCTCCTCAAACCAAGGAAGAGAAGAGCACCGCAAGTCTGTGGCGAGGGGAGGCTTCGAAAGAGCCTCCAAAGACCAAGGAAGACCGTGATCGAAACCACGGCAAAAGGAGCAGCTTTCAACACAACCAGAGTGGGCAACACCCACTTTGAAGGAAGGAAGAGCCTAGCACCGCCATTCCGATCTACGGCTCTTCCAGCACAACGAAGACGAGGCTCGAGCATCCCTATCTTTGGATGCAACAGGCACCTTCTGCCTGCCTCAGAAGCCCTCGACTCCTCCTTTTGGATGTAACAGTCACCTTCAAGAGCATCAATGACGACATGGCGTCTCATCTTCACCCTCGGGAGCACTTCGTCAACAGAATGCACTCGAATACCCGAGTTCATGTTGGAGGTACGTGAGAGAGCGAGAAGCAAAACTTCTCTCCATGCCACTATTTATAGGCCGGGCAGATCAAACCCACGTGCCAAGTGGATGGCTCTCCGAATTCCGTGCAATGAACTCACATTAAATGGATGAACCGGACGCCTCGAATTTAGCCAAACGGCTATTTAAAAGCACTCGAGAACCAAAACAGTCGCATCATTAAAGACGTATCGGATGCACCGGCTGGACAGCGCATCACACCCCTTCAAACACCAAGCGCCTCCCACAGATGTGCCCTGTACCAAGCGCATCACAGAGGATGCGCCCTCATACATCCCCATACCCAATGGAACGTCAACCAACGTGTCACCCCCAGTTTTCAGAAACAGGGATATTTTTGTCATTTTACTTTTTTGAATATTTTTAAAATTTATTTTATTATTTATGATATTATTTTGGGGTTGAAATTTATTGTATTATTTATGATATTGTTTTGGGGTTATTTGAGTCGGGTTCGAATTTTAACTCAATCCGACTTGAAACGGGGACCCGGGGGTAGTTTGACTCTAGTGGGACCCACATACTAGTTAGGCATGGCCCACATGATATTAATTTTAGTCCACATGATAGAAATATTTTAGTTAAAGATTAGACTAATTATTATGGATAAGGTTAGTGTGATTAGAGACTTTAGAATGACTAATTTAGCCCCAACCAATTAGCCCTTTCCTAATACTCATAGAATAGGTTAGTGGGGGCATTTTGGACCTTACCATAATAGGACAAATAGTCCCATATGGCTAGCCACTTTGGGAGAGGATAGGCTCAAGTTCATTTAATTATTCTCATCCACACTCTCTCTCTTGTTCTTCCCCAAATTCCTAGAGAGCAATCCCTAGCAATTTCTCTACCAAATCCTTCCATTTCGCCACCAAATCTTCTTCTTTCCTTCTCCATTCTAGCCAAGGAGGAAGCTACCCAAGTTTGGGAGGATTCAGAGCTCGTTCGTGTTCTTTTGGAATCTCTACGTGTCGGTGTCGCTCCGGAAAGGCTTTTCTTCGATTCGATCTATCGGGAGGTATAAATCCCTTCACCTTTTCATTTCCTCATACATATAGGTCTATTTTGAACCCATAGGAATGACCCCCATGGTTGTATCTCCATTTGTGTCCATTTCGTGTCCATTTGGAGGTCATAGGAGTGTCCTTTGTGTTGTGGTTGTGTCCATGTGGGAAAACCCCAAATTTGGACACACTATGTGTTGTTATTATGTATGAATGAATTATTACATATTTAATCTAAAATTTTTGTATTGGAGATGTGTTCAATAGTGTCTCATATATATATATTAGTATAGAGAGTGAGTTCTTGATATATTATGTTATATACTTGTGTTCTTTTGTCTCAAACTACCCAAATCCGTCATGATTTTTATCCACGTTTTTTAATTTCAGCCCTAACTTAGAAATGTCATAACTTCTAGCTCAAAGCTCGGTTTAATCTCCCGTTTTTTTAAAAGAAGCGTATTGAAGTTAGCTTTCCAAAAACATATATTAATTGGCCTAATTCTTTATGTAACTTTCTGGAGAATTATTTGAGTGTCAGCTGTACGAAAGACAAACGCGTTCTCGGTGTTTTCGCGATTCCGGGAGTTTCCGAAAACGAAAACGCGATCCGTTTGAAGTTTCGGAAAGCTAACACATAGATCTATAACATAATTTAATCCTAGATTTTAATTTATGCTGAGATGGTACAGTATTGATTATTAGTAGGAGTTACTATTCGGCATATGCATTTTGTGCACCCTTGTGTGTAATATAATGTTCTATTTGATTTTAACCCATGTTAATGTATATACATTATGTAATTAAATAGAGAATGCAAGCATGAGTAAATGTTTAAATAAATGATGTATGAGATGTAAGTATCCTATCTAATGTAAGCATGTATAAGTATGGCTTGTAATGAATATATAGGTTCCATGGTATGTAATGTATGGTGCATATAGTAGTACAAGAGAATAAATGAATGATGAATGAATGCAAGCATGAATGTAATATAATAATAGATGTAATGTATGCAATATACAAGTTAATGAGATGTAATGTTCTATGTTAACACAAATCCTATATTACCTCATGTACCCCTTACACTATGTAGACACTATCACACTTGACACTTTGTTCACTTACACTTTGACACTCTTTGATATGTATACACTATGTATGCCCATTTAATCCTCACTTGCCCCTTTGCCATGTTCACATACACACACATAGCCTCTTAAATAAGTATTTATGAATACAGTTAACTTAGCTATGTATGTATATTATATATATGTTAGCATATTGTGTTGTAATATATAAGTTTATATAACCATTTGAAATGCCATGATTATAGACCTAATGTTGAATACCAATATATGCATGTGTATATATGTGTAGACATATATAGTTTAAAGTAATAGATTACCTAGTGTATATCCAATGTAAATTCTTGCCTATTTGAGTATTGAATAATTACATGCTATATAGAGTTGGGTGTATGTTGGCTTGTATAGCCTTGTATTGATGTGTGCTTGCTAGGATAGTCTTGGTTAGGCCTAGTAAGACTTGCTGGGTTAGGACATGACCTAGTTTGACTAGTGCAGTTGACCAGAGTTGACCAAGGGTTGACTTTGGCCTAGTTTGACCTAGATTCATGTAGAATGCATTGTAGTGCTTTATATTACCCTTCTGGACATGTTGTGACTTGTGCTGTTCTAATTAGGAGCCAGACACCTCTCCTCGGACAGTATCTTTACCTTGGACATTCAGATATCAGGCGAGTACATTCTCTGATCATTTCATAACTTGTTTAGAATTATATTCCTGCTCTAGTTTACCTTATTTGATGCTGTCACGATATTTTCACGGATTGGTACTATATGGATCCCTACATTGAGATGTTATCCCCCTCGGGAGCATCGGATACATTATGTCATGTGTTTCGTGTACATCATGTATTCCTCGCTCTCATGTTATTCATGTTTCTCATGTGCTTCATGCTCGTTCATGCATGCTCGTGTACTCTCATGTGCTCTCATGAATCGGTCATGTTTCCCATGTATCTCATGTATAACCTATATTGTATGTGCACTCATTTATGAGCCTTCATGTGAATTTTATGTGCACCCATTTTTGGGCCCCCCATGTGAACTTCATGTGCACTCATGTATGAGCTCTCATGTATACTTCATGTGCACCCATTTATGGGCTTCATGTGAAAACCATGTACGTAACATAACTTGTTTGGATCCTTGTGTATTGATTGGGGTATGGGGGAGTATAAATAGCCATGTGAACAATTCCAAAGTAGTATAGCCATGTGCGCCTCTTTAGTATAGTCATGTGCAAATCCAACCGTTCACATGTCGACCTTGTACTCTAAATCACTAGTCACTGGTAGCTCTCTACTTATAGTAGATATTTCTATTACAGTTCTCTCTCTGTTTACATCATATACTTTCTTTCAGTTTCATGTATCGTACTCTCTTGCATGTTTATATTCTCTAACCTGTTATGATCTGCGTGAGATGTATTGTGCTCGCTCCTGTCCTGACTTGACCTGTTGATAAATTTTACAGATAGCCTGGGATTGCCTGCTAGCCTAGAGGAGACACAGTAGAGGTTGTTTATATAGTTATTTCATTTTGTCTGGAGTTGTACTTACTTGTGGATTACTGTATTTGAGTTTTGAGATATATTTCTGGGATTATGTATCTTAGACACTTAGACTTCTATCTCCTGTATCTCTTTTGGATTTCATGTTTATTTATCTTCATCATTCTACCTTAGATTGTGATTGAGTTGTACCTCTATGTTGGCCTCCTTATGGAGAGTATTCATATTATGCTAGTTATAGTTCATGACCTAGAACAGCGTTCTACCGCTGACACTGCGGCGTAGGCTGGGCGTTGTTACGTACTCGTACCCTCACGGTGGGTGCGGGTCGTGACACAACGTGCCCACTCAGCTGTCCATCGAATGTCACCAACATTAAATGCTAAACTGACAGAGTTGGCAGCACGCCTCCCCAAGTCTGAACGGTTGACAGCTTTTACAGAAAATAAAGCGTCCACAACGTCAGCATCATCATGACTTTACTCCGACGGCTACTGCCACGTGGCCACCCAACCATCCGCATGCGCCTGAAAAGCCATGCGCCTCAGACCCTTCACTGATCCCTAAAGACAGAAGAAGAGTCTCCAGTTGAAGCTCTGCATGCGCCTCAAAAGCCATGCGCCCAAGACTGATCTCTGATCCCGAAAGACAGAAGGAAAGTCGCTCGCATACGCCTCAAAAGCCATGCGCCCAGAATGGTTCGTGACTCCTAAAGGTCACGAGCCAAAATCTCATCATGCGCCCAATCCAAGGCGTATCGCACCAAATCATCCCCCCCATCAGATCCGAGATCTCAGAGCCATGAGTCGATGACACGTGTCCTTTGACTCAACTCATCCAAGATTTCAGCAACGGAAAGATCTTCTCCTCTGCTACGTGCCGGCTCACAACAGCAGTATGAAGAATTCAACCCCTCGATCAGGGCGCATCGTCCATGCGCCTCCATCAGCAGTCTCCACGTGGCGTCCCCAAGCACCGGCGCATACTACATATGCGTGCATGAGCAGCCAACCTGTCCAGCTATAAATAGAGGGATCATTTCCTTCTAACACACACACACAGAAAACGTACAAGACAGACAAAAAAGACATCACTAGAGAGGCAGATACAGACACTCAACGTCTTCCTCCTCTCAGCAAGCTCCAGCACCCAGAGCAATCCAAATCTTCAGAGAATCGATAACCATCGTCAGCTCGTCAACAGAGTCAACGCATTACCACTCGCTCCATCGGCACTAGGGACCCAGATTAAACAAAAGTGTACTCCTAGGACTACATCTAAGTCCTATATTGTAACACTGTTCTGTTTATATTAAGATTTGCAATCAAACAATTTTAATGGCAAACAAGGCTGTTATTTCCAGAATTCTGGAGTTGATAACAGTTCGTATTTTTCGCACCACCATGCTTTCATATATGGATTATGTATATATGTATGTGCTTAGAGAGAAGTCTATATATATATGTATATATATATGTTAGTGGTTGATAGACTATAGTTTTATGTGATTGTAGGTTAGTGTTTGTGATCATTGGAGTATTGGGACAGATTAGGATCAACCCAAAGACCTTAGTTTAGTCGAGTTGACCGACAAGTTGACAAAAGTCAACTTTGGGACAAACTTGATCCAATTCAACTCAAACGAACTCCGAATGACCTAGAATTTTGTGTATGATCTAGAAATTAGTAGACGGACTAGTTGACCAATGTTTGACCAGGTTTGACCAGTGTTGACCAACTTTGACCAGAGTTGACCAAGGGTTGAATTTGACCAAAAGGGACCTGGAAGCATGTAGTCTTGCATTGTAGCTATTTTCTTTGATATTTTAGACTTGGTTGTGACATGTGTATACTTTAAATAGGTTTATATTGCCCCGGTTTAGCTACACTTCATCATCAACAGTTTGGTTTGCCAGACGAGTACATTCTCTGATCTTTTCATACTTGTTTGGATATGTTCTCTTGTTATAGACTAGTATACTTGATGCTGACACGATGTTCACACGGATTAGTACCCTATGGATCTTTTCGTGCGATGATATCCTCTCGGATACATCGAATATATCATGTTCATATACTTTATCATGTTCATCGTGTACTCCATGTATTCATATTTATCCATGTACACTTATGTGTTATTCATGTACACTCATGACCATATGAGCTCCATGTATACAGTAGTTGTTATCCATGTGCAATAACATATCATGACTGGATCCTTGTGTATTGATTAGGGACAAGGAGAGTGTAGTTGGTTATGTGATCATTATCCCCAGTAGGTATTCATGTGCAACTCCATAGTTTATCCATGTACAACCCAACCCGTTTACATAACCAATTTATGCTCTAAATCACGTAGATAGTTACAATTCTCTATTTATCATAGTCATATCTAGTCTTGATATTCTCTCTCCTATTGATTTTCTTTACATCATTTCATGTATAATTTTCTATAGCTTGCTTTATATGTCCAACCCTGATATGAACTGTTGTGAGAGATATGTGCTCGTTCCATCCTGATTGGGCATGTTAAAATTTTTACAGGTGATGATGAAGAGTTCTGTCCTACTTATTATGGCATTGGCTTAGATGACACTAGTGACGTGGACCCTCAGGAGAATCCAGCAGTCGCTGAGGATTTGCCCATAGTCTAGCTGAGACTTAGTATTTTATTGTCTTTATTTGAGACATTATGAGTTGTACTTGAGATTTGTTCTGGTGGTTTACACCTAGACTTTTATTATATTTGTGACTCTCTTGAGATTCTTCCATCTATTCCATCTTAGTTGTTGTGATTGAGTTACTTATTATTTTATTCTCCATTCGGAGCATATCCTAGACTGTGTTAGATATTGTGACTCAGGACATCATTCTATCGCCGACACTGCGGCATAGGCTGGGCGTACTTCACTTCTCGTGCCCTTTCACTGGGTACGGGTCGTGACAACTTGGCTTGAGGACTATACAGGTATAGCGGTAATCTTCCAGTGTCGGGTCCATGATCGGACTCTTATGACGTGAAAGATTGAGGACCTTCTTTCCGGCCAAAGATGATCGTGAGATCCCCTCCTCTTCTGTTTGGGACCAGGAAGTAGGCGCCTTTTATGAGAGCAAGTTGATTTGGGGTATGGACAGTTGTCACCCGTGTGTACAGGCTAACGTCTAGACAGTCCCGTACAGCATATATTAGACTAGGCTTATCATACTCAGAATAGTCTAACGGCAGCCTCTTATTGATGAAATAAGGAATTTTTTCGACAGGGATTACATCATCAGGAGAAGGGCTATCCACCTGTGTAATAAAGTATTTGGCGAGTTCTACATCCTCTTTGGCTACACCCTGCGTGCTTAGAGGTCGGGATGCTGTCTTGGGCAACTTGACCACCAAGGATTCAGCTTGAGGTATTGACTTGCCTGAGAGTATTCGATCGACATTTGGTTGCCGGCTCGTCTTTGGAAGACGGATGACAATTGGCTCGGCAGGGGACTTTGTGTCTTCCGGTTGCCTTTAATTGGATTTCGGCAGTCGGATCACCATCGGCCCTATGACAGGTTTTGGATCATGGCTGGATCTCTGGATCCGGATGACCATTGGTTCCAACGGCGTAGGTGAGACAGGAGAACCGAGTACCTCTTTATGCAAGGTTGAGACGTGGGGTGCGGCCTTGCCCGGTTTACGGACCTGGAGATACATTCTCAAGGGTTCTTCTGGCCCTGTGATGGCCTCCAGTTTGTCAGTTATATGTTTCCTAGGATTCGTCATATAGACAAGACTTCAAAGAATAATAAGATTCAACCCCTTTGAAGGGATCGATGTTGGCAAATTCAGTTTTCAAGAAGCCGTGCTTACTAACATACTTGAAACACTGGTGAAGGGTGGATGGCACGATCATATAGTCATATATCCACGGACGTCCCAGGAGGATGTTGTAGGAGGTGTCTGTATCTATGACGTAGCAGGTAACCTCCGTCTTTAGGTCGCCAATATGACATTTCAATCGGATCTTCCCTAGGGGATAGCTCCTTCCCGAGTTAAAACCACTAATGGCAGTGTTGGTCGCCGCTAGCTGGTGCATAGGGATGCCAAGAAGTTGGAGCAAGCTTTTCGGGATGATGCTTATTGACGAGCCGGGGTCTATGTAGAAGCATGGAAAATACTAGAGAAAGACCCATGCGGCTCAGAAAACGCATGCGGCTCAGGGAGTCATGCGGCACAAGGAGCTATGCGGCCTGAAGCATTCCATGCGGCTCAGAAGACACGTGGCCTGATAGTACCCCCCTCCGATCCATGCTGCATTAATTGCTTTGACGGCTGACCCCTCTGAAAAGTTGACAGACCTGACACCAAAGCAGGTAATTATGACTCTGTCATGATGATGAATCTCTAGGGAAGAGAAAGAAATGTCTGACACGATCCCCCGAAAGCAACAAAATGCCACGTGGCCCTGCCACGTGGGTGTGCTTATGCGGCTCGAAGTGAAGACTTCCCATGCGGTTCAGAGTGAAGCTGTCCCATGTGGCTCGAGTGGAATCATCCCTATGCGGCTCAAGAAGATCATGCCCATGCGGCTCAAGCAGACACACCATTATGCGGTCCATGCGGCTTATCATATGGTTCAGAAGTCTAAAGGAGGGGGCCACTGCCCAGACAGCCCTGACACGTGTCCCAAGTCTTATGCGGCCCAAAATTCATGCGGCCCGAATCTCATGCGGCCCAATCTGCATGCAGTTCCAGTCTCACCATTGGCTCTCAGGACACGTGTCCTTAGCCGATCAATCTTCCAGATTTATGGCAATCCATGATCGGGTCGAATCCCAATGATCTGGGGCACGTGGCAGGAGAATAAATTTGATTTATTCGCAAATATTAGAGAATCATTATAAGGAAGATTTATGCCAATCAGCATTAATTGCTAATGGGAATTTGGTGTAATCTACCCTTAATGGTTCTGATTCGTCACAATCAGAAACGAACGGCCTGGATTGATCAATCCCCAGGCCGCCGCCATCTCTCAGAGCTAATCATTGGCAACCCTAGTGATTACATCCCACTATTATAAATAGCAAGGTGCCATTCCCTTGTAAGATATAGAGAGATATACAAAAAAAAACCAGAGAAGAATACGTATACACAGAGAGACTTCCCCCATAGTCAGAGAGAGAATATACACAGAGAGAGAGAAGCCAGGAGAGCAATCAGAGAGAGTGCAAGAAGGCATTTCTTCGTCAACGACCAAGCAGATCTTCCCCGAGTCAAGGCTGCGTACCGATCGTCCAAGGAGTAAGGCAGAGCGGCCGTCGCTTTCCCGAGCCTCTATCGTCACCCCCCAGAATCTAAAATAAACAATCGTACTTAGACTGCTGTACCTAGGTTTTCGTCCCTAGGCTTTCTTTGTACGAGCGAGTTTGTATTGTGAGTCTAAGTTCAGTCCTCCGATAATTGTTCTGTACTTTTACAATCAATGGCAAACACGATGGCGACTCTGCTGGGGACTAACTTCTCCACGGCTGAGGAGTTGGTGATGCAATCGGACGCAACCAAACTTGGCTCTACACAACAGAAGATGGTCGTACGCTTCGACCAACAGGCGTTCGAAGAGATGCTCTTTGAAGGTAGCACTGGCCTGGTCCAGAAGCGCACCCGCACCATAAAGGCTCGCAAAGAGTGGAGGCCAAAATCATTTGCTTTTCCGTAAGCCCTTGATGGGGTGCTCTCTATTGCTCAAAATGGCGAGAAAGACTCCCCTGCAGCCCCACTTCAGACCGTAGACAACTCTGCTGTCCCCAAGTCCGGCAGAAGAAAACACTATGATGCTGGACTTGCAGGGGCAAAGAGGAACTCTACGCGATCCGAGCCGTAGAAGAGTATTAACCGCAGGGAGAAAGCCCATGCGGCTACAACCGCCGACCGCATAAAGAAAACTCATGCGGCCACATCTGTCAGCCGTATAACTTATGCGGCTACAGTTGCCAACCGCACGGATGAGACTCATACGGCTATTAAAGTCAATCGCTTGCAGAAAACCCATGCGGCCACAGATGCCAACCGCATGCGGTCAGCCTGCACGATCGTGACTCCTAGCCGCATAAAGACTCATCCTACAACAAAAGACAGCCGCATGCAGACAGCCTGCACGGTACCCAATGCTAGCCGCATAGCATCCGTCCCACGCTTCTCTCGATCAGTCTTCGACCGGCTTTCATGCGGTCCTGACTCTGATCATTCTCTGGATGATAATCCAGACTCTGTGGTATTCGACTTAGACTCCTCCTATTACGTACCCACAAGTGCTAAAAGAAGGAAGTCTAGGGCAGCGCGGGCTCATCAAGTCCAGACGACTGCCCCAACCTCTGACTATCGGGGCGTCCCGCTGATTATCACGCGGGCCTCTGATAGGAAGTTGTATAAAACCACTCAAGTCCAGACCCCGGCGGCAAACAGACAAAGTAGTTCCTCTGACCTGCATGAGGTTATCCTCCACAAACGCAAGGAAAGAGAAGGAGCTTCGGAGTTTAAAGAGCCCTCACATGGACATCAATGCACCCAGATCATCGTTAACTGCTGTTGCAGCAACGCGACGGTGACGGAAGACCAGCCATCCGTCTTCCAAAGACTACATCACCCGAGATCAGAAGACGAGGCACCTCCTGTTGTCTCCTGCAAGTCCGCACAGAAAGTTCTCGCCAAGGGAAGAGGGAAGAAAATGAGCATCTCCAGCCCAAAGGTGTCAACTACTGCAGCTAAGAAACCGTCGTCTAAAGGGTTATCCTCCACTGGAGTATTTCAACACACCCGTTCGAAGACGAAAACTGCTGCAGTAGGAAGTTCGTCGTCTGCAACATTGGGGGTCGTCGGAACTGGGGGTAGCACTCCTCCAAACATCCACGACAATCCGACATTCCAGGAATACGGACAGGAGGAAGCAAATCCTCCGACGGATACAACAGATACCGACGTCCCCAAGGACATCCTAGACGAAGCAAGCTCCGAAGCTGGGGGTAGTGTTCCTTCCGAGTCCGAACCTGAAGAGAACATCCCCACATATCCTGATGATTTCTCGATACACGGGTACGAGTCGGAGGGTACATCCTCCACCACTCCTTCCGTCACTCCTCATGTGAAGACGGTGTTCATGACAGACAACAATCAAGGCAGTTCCGGTGATCGCCAGCGTATCGACACTTTGGAGGCCATATTGCACGCCTTGGTCAAGTCTGTAGACGAGATCAATGCGGCGCTTCCTAATCTGCAGGGGGTGACACCTGGCCAGACAAGTACGGGTCCCGCAATCAACGTAGATTCAAATTCAGCGGCACCGAACCCGGGTAACAATCCTCCCGAGATAACGGCCCCTACCGCGACAGACGAGGCCCGAGAAGTAAGAAGAGAGGTTCAGGAGCTCCGAGCAATGTTCCATGCCCGAGAAAACTCTCAAGACCTCAGGATACGGCAACCATATCCTGCTGAATGGAGGGATGTTCCCTTTCCACAAGATATAAGCCGTTTAATATCAACCCATATGATGGCAAGACTTCAGCAAGTCGGTACATCACTTACTTTGAGGTCACTACCGACCATCTCCCCCATGATGACGCTATCCTCACGCGGTTATTCATTGGGGCGTTGGAAGGAGTCGCCTTCGATTGGTACCGCAACCTGCCGGACAACTGCATCCATTCCTTCGCTGGCTTCAAACGCCTGTTCTTGGAGAGGTTCTATGAGGTAGGGCAGGACGTCATGATGTCTACCCTCATGGACATCATTCAAGGAGAGAAAGAGCTGACAAGGAATTACATTGAGCGGTTTCGTCAAACTGCAATGAAGTTACCATGGCAACCCGGACTCTTCCTTGATCAAAATTTGCCAAAAGAGAATACTCCCAACAATCAGTCTCTGGATGGGCGAGAGTCAATTCAAGGACTGGAAGGCTTTTATCATTAGTGCTACAAGTACCGAAGAACGATTAAAGAAGGCTCGCCAACTGGGATTACATATCTCAGAGGGAGAGAACAAGGGCAAGCATCCCAGCACCACCAACGACAATGGGGGTAGCCCCTCCAACAACCGGGACAACAGAGGCAAGCAGGCTATGGTGGCCGATACAGCCCAGAAGCCTGAGTCGCAACCTGCGGACAAACAATAGCCTCAAATCACTTACTCTTTTGAAGACGGTCACGACAAGCCTATCTTGGACATGCTCATACAGGGAGATAGGATTCAGCTTCCTCCACCAAGACGGGAGCCTCGGCCGGCTGATCTGGAGAACCCAAAGTTCTGCCATTACCACCGCTACGTCCACCATGCTACGCACAACTGCTACCAACTGAAACGATATATCCATAACCTCATCGATTCGAACGCACTGGCCATCGATTTCGAGGAGGTAACCGTGGCAGCCAACATGGTGTCCGTACAATTCGGCAGCTTCCCTCCAACAGAGACCCAGGACGGGGTTATACCCATCCCTCTGGCAACAATGGAGATTGCTAATCTCCCGCCTGCTCAAGCTGCTGGTCTAGTACCCCTCACCAGATTACGAGGGGAAATTATGTGGGTCCATCCGGACCTAGTCCACGAGGTAACTCAGTCCACTCCATCTTCTAAACAGAAAAGTGGAAAAGTCAGATCCTGCCGTACCACCTCAGCAGATGAAGAGGAAGTCACGGCCGTTGTTACTCGATCCGGAGCACAATCTCAACCTATGGCTGAAAACTCGACTGATGATCATCCGCCCACTACCACGGATGCTCCGGGACCGGCTCAGCCTTCGACGACCGACAAGCCTAGGCCGAAGGAGACTCGCTTCGACAAATCCCTCCGAAAGGAAACATCTCAGGGGCTGGAGAGGCCCTACAACTTCGACATCTTGGCGCAATTGGCGAATACACCGGCCAAATTGTCCTTATATGAACTCCTGAGGCTCTCGAAGGATGTCCGTACAGCTTTGAGCGATGCACTTCAAAATGCCGATGCGTACCTGGCTCAGGTCAACCTCACAGAAGAAAATCAGCCCACAGACCTCCAAGACAGTGCCTGTACGAGAGCAATGCCCAACATCGTCTTCACTCCACAAGACATGCTCATCAAGACTAATCTACACGATCGCCCATTATACTACACAGGCTACATCAGCGACATAAAGGTGGACCGGATGCACATTGACCCTGGGTCTTCCATAAGCATCATTCCAAAAGGACTACTGCATCATCTTTGCATCCCGATGCATCGCCTGACCCCTACAAACACCGCCATCAGCGGGTTCAATTCGGGCAGGAGCTACCCAATCGGGAAGATCCGTCTGAAATGTCAGATTGGCGATCTCCAATC
Organism: Iris pallida; assembly: GCA_029216955.1. Lineage (NCBI taxonomy): Eukaryota > Viridiplantae > Streptophyta > Magnoliopsida > Asparagales > Iridaceae > Iris > Iris pallida. The sequence continues at coordinate 22,208,056 of JANAVB010012198.1, forward strand.
AGAAGTCACTTGCTACGTCATAGATGCCGACACTTCATACAATATCCTTTTGGGGCACCCTTGGATAGATGATTACATGATCGTACCTTCCACGCTACACCAATGCTTCAAATATGTCGACAAGCACGGCTTCGTGAGGACAGAATTTGCTGACATCGATCCCTTCAAAGGGGTCAAATCTTATTACTCGGACTCCTGTCTATACGAAAAGTCGAAGAGGCACCTTGAAGGAGGAAATAAACAAACTGATGTTGAAGCAACCACGGGATCAGAAGAACCTCTGACAATCCACCTCCAGGCTCGCAAACCAGGCAATTCTGTACCCCTTACGGCCACGCTGCGTAAGGACGCGATCAGCCTCTCGGCACAGGAAGAGCAGTTGAGAATCCGGCTGCCAAGGTCCGGCCAGGTACCGAGACCCACGACAGGGCCACTTACCATCAGATCGTCGAGAGTCGGTCAATCCCAAACAGAGAAGCTCAATCCCTCAGATAGACCTCTGACGATACGCCTGCCTAAGAAAGGTCGTCACCCCGATGCGAGGTCTGACACTTCAAGCGAACCAGCCACCCCTCGCTCCACATCAAGTGCCAGACTGGGGGTTGCTAGTCTACCGACAACCCCACGCTCCGCTCCGTCAGTTGAACCTCTGAAGATCAAGCTGACTAGGACGCCCTCTCAATCTTCATTCACACAGAAAGTAGCCGAAGAGGAACCAGAGCTAGCCAAGTATGTGGCTGCCCACACTGACGCTCCCTCCGCAGATGATGTAATCCCTCTAGAAAAGATACCTTACTTCATCAATAAAGGGTTATCTTTGAACTACACCGAGCTCAATAAGCTATGTACAATGTATGTTATGGAACACGGTATAGGCACTCACCTACATACACAGGTGACAAATATGTACACCGCTATCCAACTTACTCCAGTAGAAGACGCTTACCGAATAATCGATGGAGGGGACCACGCAATCATCTTCGGCAGGACGAACAACCCGCATCCCCTCGCCATAGAAGAAGTCAACTTCGGGTCAGATGCTGGAAAACTGTCTCTGTATCTCTATAGCCCTCAATCCAAATATCTCATGCAGAAACAGGGGTATGATCTAGAGACAACACTAGGACTGAACTACGGCACTGGACGACGATTACCTTTGAAGACGCCAGCCCCGGTGGGCAAACCACAGAACTACTATAACAAAACCCGATGCGGTTTAGGGTATGTAACGCCTACTATGACCCCTGAAAGCTCAGATGAAGAATGCGACTGGCAGTCACATTCAACCGGATCACCGACTTCCGACTCAGATACCAGCATCGGAGATGTGTTCAGACAAGTCATGTCAGTCAACATGGCATTCACCGACGCTTACGAGAAAGACGAAGACATCCCCGAAATCCTTGAGCTAGAGCCATGGGCCCAGCAATTAGACGCACAATGGGAAAAGCGGTTCGAACTGAGAGAACCTCCTACTGAAGATGAGGTCATACAAGTGGATCTCGGCAGCGAATCTTCTCCAAAACCGATCTTTATCAGTAAAAGCCTAACTGACGAAGAACGAGAGTTGCTATTAGAACTTGTCAGAGAAAACATTAATGTGTTCGCCTGGAGCTATGAAGACATGCCGGGGTTAAATCCTGACATCGCTCTCCACAAACTCAATATACGGCCAGATGCAAAGCCAGTCAAGCAGCAACAACGACGCTTCCGCCCAGGCGTCATGGACGCGATCGAAGCCGAAGTCAACAAGCTAATAGCCAGCAGCTTCATTCGTGAAGAGCAATATCCTAATTGGGTCGCCAATATAGTACCCGTCCTCAAGAAGAATGGGAAGATTCGAATCTGTATCGACTTCCGCAACCTGAACGAAGCATGCCCCAAAGATGAATTTCCCCTTTCTATCACAGACATCATGATCGACAATACATGCGGCTTTGAATGTATGTCATTCATGGATGGATTCTCGGGGTACAATCAAATCAAGATGTCTTCCGACGACGAAAAGCACACTTCATTCCGAACCCCGATTGGCACATACTGCTACACAGTCATGCCTTTCGGTCTAAAGAATGCTGGCGCTACATATCAGCGAGCCATGAGTATCATTTTCAGAGAACATTTGTGCAAGACAGTGGAATGCTATGTCGACGACATCGCCATCAAGAGTCGCCGTAAGGAAGATCATCTGCAAGACCTGAGAACGGTGTTCAACTTAATGCGAGCCCACGATCTGAAGATGAACCCTACAAAATCGTTCTTGGGCGTATCCAGCAGGAAGTTCTTGGGCTTCATCATCACTGCACGGGGTATCCATGTAGACCCCGAGAAAACGAGGGCAATCATGGAGATGGGTCCCCCGAGAAATCTCCGTGAACTTAGAGGCCTCCAAGGGAGGCTAGCTTATATCAGGAGGTTCATTTCCAACCTCTCCGGGCGATGCCGACCGTTCACATACCTCATGAAGAAGGGAGTCTCATTCGTATGGGACGAGGAATGCCAGCGCGCTTTCGATGACATCAAAGAATATTTATCAAATCCTCCAGTCCTGGTGGCCCCGGTCCCTGGAAAACCATTCCTGCTCTATGTACGAGCAATAGAACACTCCCTCGGTGCCCTACTGGCACAAAACAATGACGCAGGCCACGAGCAGGCCATTTACTATCTCAGCCGAATGATGGTCGGGCCCGAATACCGATACACCGCTGTGGAGAAAGAATGCCTCGCCCTGGTATTCGCCATTCAAAAGACGCGGCACTATGTCACGGGGCAAACCATACATGTGATCTCACGAATCAACCCTCTCAGGGTCCTCATGACCAAACCAGGGGCACTCAGCTCCCGTCTCGCTACATGGGCGATATTGCTGTCCCCCTATCACATGATCTTCGTCCCGCAGAAAGCTGTCAAAGGTCAAGCCCTGGCAGACTTTTAGGCGACCCATCCAGGATCGGAATCATCCAGAATATACGAAGAAATCCCAGATGAGGTCGTCGATTCAAATACAAACACCCACGATAACATATGGCGGATGTTCTTCGATGGCGCTTTAAGAACCGGACCCAAGGGAAACATCGTCGTCGGAGTCGGAGTAGTATTGGTCTCTCCTACCGGGCTAGTGATCAATCGCGCCTACTCTCTCACGGAACCCTGCTCTAACAATGTGGCCGAGTACAACGCTTTGGTCATTGGCCTCCAACTCGCAAGAGAACTGGGGGTAGAATACCTTGAAGCATACGGTGATTCGCAATTAATCGTCAACCAGATTCGGGGGACGTACGAAGTCCGCCATGAAGACATGATCCCCTACCACCAAATAGCGATCAACATTATCTCATCATTCGAGGGATTCTTCATCGAACACGTCCCCAGACTCCAAAATATCGAAGCTGATGCCCTAGCAGGCCTGGCTGCTTCCCTAGCAGTGCCAAACTACTCTCATTATTCGGTCGATGTAATCGGCCATGAGCTGGTCTGCCCTAAGAACAATGTTCAAGCCATGGCGAGTTATTCTGCTCAGATGATCGACGAAGCGCCAGACTGGAGACAACCATTCATAGACTTCGTGGTCTACGACATCCTGCCCGAGAACCCGAAGGAGGCTACTTCTATCAGACGGCGTTCTCTCAGATTCTTCTACGATACAGAGACAAAAATGCTGTATCGCCGCTCCTACGACGGATTACTACTTCGGTGCTTATCGAACGCAGAAGCTAAAGAAGCCGTACGAGAGGCTCATGACGGTGTCTGCGGGGTCCATCAGCCTGGCCCTAAGCTGCAAGACCGCCTTCGCCGGATGGGCTACTACTGGCCCACGATGGTGGCTGACGCAATAGATTATGCCCAAAAATACAAGGCCTGCCAAGTCCACGCAGACTTCATTCACCAACCATCCGAATTTCTACATCCGACAGTGGCGTCCTGGACATTCGAAGCATGGGGAATGGATATCATTGGTCCAATCACCCCACCTTCCTCCCGAGGACATCGCTTCATACTTGCGATCACTGATTACTTCTCAAAGTGGGCAGAAGCTGTCCCACTCGCCGAAGTCAAGACTTCGAACGTAATCAGCTTCCTGAAGCACCACGTCATCTACCGCTTTGGACAGCCCCGAAGGATCATCCATGATAATGGTCCGCAGTTTATAAGCCACACATTCTACCGATTCTGCGACAAATACCGCATTCAGAATGTCGCTTCGACATCATACAACCCGGCAGCAAACGGATTAGCAGAGGCATTCAATAAAACAATCATCAAACTCCTCAAGAAATTTGTCTCCTCCAACAAACGCGACTGGAACGAGAAGCTCGACGAGTGCTTATGGGCTTATCGCACCACAGTTCGAACAGCCACCGGGAATACACCATTCTCTCTGGTGTACGGGAGTGTGGCAGTTCTCCCATTAGAGACTCAGATTCCCTCACTCCAAGTCGCCCTCACTTATCAATTGACAACGGATGATAACTACCGACGTCGACTACAAGAGTTAGAGGCCTTAGATGAAAAATGCCTCCTAGCTCAGCAAAGGATCGAATTATACCAAGCACGCATCTCAGGAGCCTTCAACAAAAAGGTCAAAGTCAGAACATTCCAAGTGGACGATCTTGTTTTGGCAGTCAGGAGGCCAATGGTCATGACTCACAAGACCACCGGCAAGTTCCAGCCAAAATGGGAAGGCCCATTTATCATCGAGGCCGTGTTCTCCAATGGTGCTTACCGCCTAGCCAAGCAGAACGGAGACTTGCTCATGTTGCCCGTCAACGACAAGTTCCTGAAGAAATACTATGTTTAAACAACATTTTCCAGAGTTTCGAGTTATGTGCCTGCTGGTACCACTGAACTCAACCCCCTAATTTTCTAACTTATCGAGTCACGTACCCTCTTGTACCGCTGAACTCATATCCCAAATTCCCAAGTCATGTATCTGCTGGTACCTCTGAACTTACACTTTGATTCCAACATTCACAGATTTTCGAGTCACGTACCCACGTGTACCGCTGAACTCATGCCCTTCTTCCATAAAGATATCCCAAATTTCCAAGTCATGTACCTGCTGGTACCTCTGAACTTACACTTTGATTCCAACATTCATGGATTATCGAGTCATGTACCCGCTGGTACCAATGAACTCACCCCATAATTTTCCAGATCTTCGAGTCATGTATCCGCTGATACCACTAAACTCACCCTCATAGTTTTTCAGATTTTTGAGTCATGTACCCGCTGGTACCGCTGAACTCACACTCACCATTCTCCAGATTCTCGAGTCATGTACCCGATGGTGCCTCTGAACTCATATCCCGGTCACTCTTTCAGGTAGGAAGTTATGTATGATCATACCTCTGAACTTCCTTCCCGAAGGAGATCCCCCCTCACGATCTAATACCCACACTCCCAGTGCGCAAAAAGGGTAATCGATCCACAAATTTCCAAAACGGCCATGTCCTCATTACCTCTGAGTCGTTCCACTTCTGCCAAAAACAAATCACCCCTACATAGAACTTCCATGTCCTTATTACCTCTGAGTTGTTCTATGTACCCCCCTGTCAAAGAGACCCTCATGCTCACCATGTCCTCAGTACCTCTGAGTCAGTATGATTGGTTCCTTTTTTTTTAAACTTGTTGTCCGTATCCAAAACTAGGGTACGTTAGGGATAATGGGTCCACGCAAAATGTCCCAATAAGAGGATTATTACAAAGCAAAAGAGTGAAGCAAGTATATATATTCCATTCATTCAGAAATCGGTTACATCCACACGATTGCAAGCAAGTCAAAAGAGTTCTCCATGAAGACAAGAAGAAAGGCGAAACAAAATAAAAGACTACAGACAAACATCCACGAGAAGCCCCTACATCCTAGTTACAGGAGCGCATGTACCATTCCCTCAACCATCTCACATATGAAGGATGCAAGTGAAGAGCATCCTCGTCCAGAATAGGAGAAACAGGTTCCAGCGCTGTCACCCTCAACAGTCTCGATATTTGGAGAGTTGCCGTTCCCCTCAGGCGCAGGTTCTTCTTTCTTCACTTCCTCCTTAACAGAGGAAGATCCCTGGCTGATGACAGGAGGCTGCGGCTCCTCTGACGCCGCAGTCTCAACATTCGGTAGAGATACTGCGAGAACCAAAGACGAAGAAAAATGAAAACAATCAGAAATATTCATGCGGCTCGTTTTAGACAAGTCTCATGTGGCTCAGACATGGGGTATATCCTCATACGGCTCAGTCATGGAACGCGTATGCGGACCATGTAGTTTGAGAAGTTCACGTCAAAGTCGTGTACATGAAGCATACAGTGAAGTAGGCTCTGCTAGGGTTTCAAATCGACTACCTAATCCTTACCTTCGAGGGCAATATGAACGTCAAGACGAACGGGGGGCACGACAGTCGAGGGCGAAGCCGATTTCTTACTCCTCGCCACAGCCTTCTTTACAGCCTTAGAAGCCCTGGGTGCCATTGTTGTCTGATGATCAGAGGAAGAAAATACGACAAAAATCTGAGTCAAGAATAGTCTAAGAGAGAAGACTGTCCAAATGCCCTTCTATTTATAGACAGAGAACTGTGGACCGATGCCTCGTACAAACGCGATCAACTCTTCGGTTATTGAGCCAAACCAGCCATTTAAAGACTGAGCTCTTGGGATCCTGTCCCAAAAAGATCCACACGTATGGCATAATGACGTGGCAAAGAGATTATGCGGTTCAAATGGCCATGCGGCTGATAGCAACTATGCGACTCAGATGGTCAGGAAGCAGAAATTTCTATGCGGCTGGGCCATCCATGCGGCTGAGACGCCCCTATGGCAGAACTTTCCATGCGGCTAAGATATCCATGCGTGGCCAGAAGAATATCCAGCCATGCTTCTTATTCAAAGTATTTCAATTTTGCAAATTGAAAACTTTGAAGGGGGTCCTGTAGAAGCATGGAAAATACTAGAGAAAGACCCATGCGGCTCAGAAATCGCATACGGCTCAGGGAGTCATGCGGCACAAGGAGCTATGCGGTCCGAAGCATTCCATGCGGCTCAAAAGACACGTGGCCTGATAGTGCCCCCCTCCGATCCATGCTGCATTAATTGCTTTGACGGCTGACCCCTCTGAAAAGTTGACAGACCTGACACCAAAGCAGGTAAGTATGACTCTGTCATGATGTTGAATCTCTAGGGAAGAGAAAGAAATGTCTGACACGATCCCTCGAGAGCAACAAAATGCCACGTGGCCCTGCCACGTGGGTGTGCTTATGCGGCTCGAAGTGAAGACTTCCCATGCAGTTCAGAGTGAAGCTGTCCCATGCGGCTCGAGTGGAATCATCCATATGCGGCTCAAGAAGATCATGCCCATGCGGCTCAAGCAGACACACCATTATGCGGTCCATGCGGCTCATTATATGGTTCAGAAGTCTGAAGGAGGGGGCCACTGCCCAGACAGCCCTGACACGTGTCCCAAGTCTTATGCGGCCCAAAATTCATGCGGCCCGAATCTCATGCGGCCCAATCTGCATGCGGTTCCAGTCTCACCATTGGCTCTCAGGACACGTGTCCTCAGCCGATCAATCTTTCAGATTTATGGCAATCCAAGATCGGGTCGAATCCCAATGATCTGGGGCACGTGGCAGGAGAATAAATTTGATTTATTCGCAAATATTAGAGAATCATTATAAGGAAGATTTATGCCAATCAGCATTAATTGCTAATGGAGATTTGGTGTAATCTACCCTTAATGGTTCTGATTCGTCACAATCAGAAATGAACGGCCTGGATTGATCAATCCCCAGGCCGCCGCCATCTCTCAGAGCTAATCATTGGCAACGCTAGTGATCACATCCCACTATTATAAATAGCAAGGTGCCATTCCCTTGTAAGATATAGAGAGATATACAAAAAAAAACCAGAGAAGAATACGTATACACAGAGAGACTTCCCCCATAGTCAGGGAGAGAATATACACAGAGAAAGAGAAGCCAGGAGAGCAATTAGAGAGAGAGCAAGAAGGCATTTCTTCGTCAACGACCAAGCAGATCTTCTCCGAGTCAAGGCTGCGTACCGATCGTCCAAGGAGTAAGGTAGAGCGGCCGTCGCTTTCTCGAGCCTCTATCGTCACCCCCCAGAATCTAAAATAAATAATCGTACTTAGACTGTTGTACCTAGGTTTTCGTCCCTAGGCTTTCTTTGTACGAGCGAGTTTGTATTGTGAGTCTAAGTTCAGTCCTCCGATAATTGTTCTGTACTTTTACAATCAATGGCAAACAGTCTATATGCATCCGATCCACCTTGATGTCGCCTATGTATCCAGTGTAGTACAAGGGACGATCATGTAAATTGGACTTGATCAACATGTCTTATGGAGTAAATATGATGTTGGGCATTGCATCTGCGCTATCGCTGCCCTGTAGATCTGTTGGCGGGTCTTCCTCTGGAGGCTTGACCCGAGCTAAGTAGGTGTCAGCATTTTGGAGTGGTTCGCTCAATACGACACGAAGATCCTTCGAGAGCCTTAGGAGCTCGTATAACGACAACTTTGCTGGCGTATTAGCCAATTGTGCTAATATATCAAAGTTGTAAGGTCTTTCCAGTCCCTGAGGTACATCGTTACGGAGTGGCCTGTCGAAGCGGGTTTCCTTTGGCTTGGACTTATCCGCCAGTGGAGGCTGAGATGGCCTTGGAACATCAGTGGAAGGCAACATTGTCGGCTGAGAATCTTCGACTAAAGTATACCGTGCGGGCTGGACTTGTGCTCCAGACCGGGTAACAATGGCTTTAGGTTCCTCAGCTTCGGCTGAAACTATATGGCAGGCTCTAGACTTCCTGCCATTTTTCTTGTTGGTAGGAGATGACACCTCCCGGGTCACTTCGGGCACTAAGTCTGGATGCACCCACGTGATCTCTCCTCGCGATGTGGTGAGAGGTACTAATCCAGATGTCTGGCTCCGAATGGGTGGAAGATTAGTAACCTCCATTATTGCCCGAGGGACAGGTATTACCCCGTCTGGAGTGCTTGTTGGAGGGAAGTTGTCGAACTGAATTGACACCATACTTGCCACTACGGTAACCTCTTCAAAGTCTATCGACAGAGCTTTGGAGTCGATAAGACTCTGAATGTACCGCTTTAATTGGAAGCAGTCATGATTGGAATAATGGACATAGCGGTGGAAGTGACAATATTTTGGGTCCTCTATTTCTGCCGCTCGGGGCTCGTGCCTTGGTGGAGGGAGCTGGATCCTACCACCTTGCAAGAGCATATCGAAGATAGGTTTAACATGACTATCTTCAAATGAGTAATTTACTTTAAGCCACGGACCTTCCGCCTATTTTTGTTTGGGCTTCTGGGTCACATCAGCGGCCATGGCCCGTTTGCCCTTATTGTCCTGGTTGGAGGTGGCGCCACTATTATTGTTACTAGAGGTGGAACCAGGACGTCTGCCCTTATCCTCTCCATCTGGGATGTGTAATCCCAACTGGCGAGCCTTCTTCAATTTTGCCTCTACATTAGTAGTACTTATGATGAAGGTCATCCAATTCCTGAACTGATCGTCACCCATCCAGAGGATAATTACGGGGAGCAACTTCTTCTGGCAGATTTTAATCAAGGAGCTCTCGGGATTGCCTTGAGGCAGTCTCATTGCGGTTTGGCAGAACCGCTCGATATAGTTCTTTGTTAGCTCCCTCTCTCCCTGAACGACGTCCATAAGAGATGACATCGTTACATCATGCCCTACTTCGTAGAACCTTTCCAGGAACATATGCTTGAAGCCGTCAAAATAATGGATGCAATTGTCGGGAAGATTGCAGTACCAGTCGAACGCGATCCCCTCCAATGCTCCGATAAATAATCGCGTGAGGAGGGCGTCACTGTGCGGTAAGTGGTCAGTTATGACTTCAAAGTAAGTCATGTACCGACTAGCAGAGGTCTTCCCGTCATACGAATCGATATGAAATGGCTTGTACCGTGGTAGAAAAGGCACATCTCTCCGTGCAACGGAATATGGCTGCCGTATTCTGAGGTCCCAAAAGGAATCTCGGGCATTGAACATTGCTCGAAGCTCCTAGACTTCCCTCCTTGCCTCCTTGGCTTCATCTGCAGCTAAAGGAACGGATGCTCCTAAGGGATCATCACCCAAAATATGGGTGGTCGTGTTGGAGTCCGCGTTGACTGCGGGTCCCAAGCTTGTTTGTTCGAGCGTCCTTGTCGGTTGGGTTGGCAAGGCGGCTTTAATTTTGTCCATGGACTTGACCAAGGACAGGAGCATGGCTTCAAGTACTTCTAAACGTTGTCGGTTAGAAGGCGCTTCATGATTATCGTCAGCCATAAAGACTGTCCTCACGTGGGTGGAGGTGGAAAGGATCGTAGCATAAGTGCTCTCTGTGTCGTACCCTTGTACAAAGATATCATCGGAGAAGGTCGAAATGTCATCTTCCTCGGACTCAGAAGGGGTGCTACCCCCTGTGTAGGAAGCCGCATCGTCTTGGTGAGGGTGGTGGCCCTCAGGGAAGTCTAAGTCTGTTGCACAGTTCTGGGGGATATCTACCCCTGTATGTGCTCTTGGTACACCGGGTTATCACATATATTGAGGGGACTGCTATCCCCAGCTTCATCTACTCTCAAGGAGGCGAAGGGGCACCCTCGGGTGCTGGAAGCTTCTTTTTGGATCGAGTGCCTAAATATACACCCCTGTGGTTGTCGATGGGAACCCTCCAGATGAGGGTCTCCTTGCAATACTGGTTGAGATTGTCGGGCTGGAAGAGCCTGTCTTCTTTTCTTCTTTGCCAGGACGAACCTTTTGAGTTGAATTACAGGAGGCAAAGGGAAACTCCTCTTCCTCCAGAATTTATACTTGTTTCTTGAGTTGTTGTCGGACAAGTGCTGGCTGCTGCAGTCCTTGGAAAACTGACTGCCGACCTTCAGGTGCTGCTGATTTATTGCAGCAGCAGTTGATAATAACTCGGGTGCAACGACGTCCCGAGAGGGACTCATTGCATGCAAATACTGCCACCTTGCATTTTTGATTAATCACCTCACGCAAGTCGGTAGCAAGCTGATCTACCTTTGCATCAAACTTGTGGACTTGGGTATCCCGAGCGTACGGGTACTTAGGTATCATGTTTGCTTCCTGATCCGTGGCTAGTAAAAGCCCTTGCTCTGGATCGTTGAAGGGAGACTTTAAAGACCCACCCTGTCCGTTAGCCCTGGGTGACTGGACGCGGGTGGTTCTGTACAACTTTCAATCAGGAGCCCGTGTAACAGTTAACGGGGTTCGCTGACAGTCAGTAACTTAGACAATTGACTGGGCTTGTTCGACCTGCACTGCCCTAGACTTTTTTGACTTAGCGCCCGAAGGCGCATAGTAAAAAGAGTCCAGATTGATACATCCCACATTCTCAATGGACAGCATGGAGTCGGGCCCGTATGAGAGACGGTTGAACACAGAGCTTCTGACAAGGCCGTATGAGACACCCTGCCTGAGGCCAGGATTGGCTACCGTATGGGCTATCTTCCTGCGGCCAGAGCTGGTTGCCGCATAGGCCATCTTCTTGCGGCCCGAGCTATCTGTCGCATTGGCCATCTTTCTGCGGCCAGAGTTGGCTGCCGCATGAGTTGTCTGCCTGCGGCCAGAGTTGGCTGCCGCATGGACAGACTGCCCATCTCTCTTATGTGGCTTCTTCATTGTCCGCATGAATTTCCTTTGTGCCCCCAAAAACTCAGCATCGTAGTATTTTCCTCTGTTGGATTTGGGGACAATGGGGTCCTCTGCAATCGAAAGCAAAGCCGCATGAGAGCTTTGGTCACCGTCTTGGGCTGCAGAAGGAGCTTTTTCGGGAACTTGGTCGGGGGCAACAGTTCTGTGCAACGACGTCCTACGAGTTCTTTTTGGGTTGGCTCGCTTCTAAGACGGGATGATGCTCCTTTCAGAGAGCATTTCTTTGAAGGTTTATTGGTCAAAATGAACCACAAGCATTTGCTGTGTAGAGTCGAGCTTGGACACGTCAGATTGCATCGTCAGCTTCTCATCAGAAGTGAAGGATGTCCCCAACAGGGTTGCCATCGTGTTTGCTATTAAAAATCAAAGACAGGTATTACAGCAATACTGAAATTGATTTCAAACTCGCTTGTACAAAGAAAAGCCTAGAAAGAAATCCTAGGAAACAATCTAAGTATAATTGTTTAGTTTTTGATTCTGGGGGGTGACGGTAGAGGCTCGGGAAAGTTCTATCAACTCTGTCTTACTCCTTGGACTATCTGACGCTGTCTTTAGCTCTTGAAGAAATTGCTTTTCGAAGGTTGCCAGCTTTTTGTACGGGTGTGGCACCCTGCTATTTATAGTAGTATGTATGTTGAACTGCATAGATGGCATGTGGCCACGTAGCTAATTAGCAGGTAAAGACCCACTTTTTGGCCGCCATCTATCGATTTGTTGGGATTTTTGCTGTAGCAAATCTGGGTAGTTAAGACTTGGTCAGCCTGCCACGCGTCCTGTCGCAGAAATCATTTTGAGCCGTATGAGTCTCTCAGTTTTCGACCATATGGGGCCGCATGAGACTCATGCGGCTTAAGTCGCAAACTTCCTTAGCCCATATATACTTTAAGCCGCATAGATTCTGTATTTTGGCTGCATAAAGCTCATGCGGCTTGGTTCACAGTCACCTTTGGCCGCATAAAGTTTGGAGACTTTGGGGCCGCATATGTTTGATCTGTATAAGGTTCATGCGGCTTAGGTGACACTCCTTTTGGCCGCATGATGGCGTATGAACCCTGTTTTTGGTGACGTCTTATGTCTTATCTTTTTGTCAAAGTGTCAGAGCTGTCATTTTTGTCAGTTTTGACAGAACTTGTCAGCTTTATCAGACGAACTGATCCTCTTGGCCGCATATCTTTCTTCGACAGCTAGTTATTGACGGGCCGCATAAGGCACTAAATCTGTCATACGGCTTTCCTTTATGCGGACCTGTTTGGCCTAAAGTACATATGCGGTAATTAGTGATCCGCATGAACCCCATATTTTTCATACTTCTACAGTGGTTATCATCGAACCAATTAAGACACTTTTGCTTTCATTCTATCGCAAAATCACAATGATCGCCTACTTATAAATCCTCTGAGTCATAATAATCTTTATATCCTCGATTCAATGAATCCATCAATATTTTTATTTTGTATAGTCCAAGTTGTATCCATTCAAGTAAACTTTAATATCTTAACAAGTAATCCAAACATTCATCACTATCACAAATTCTAAATATCGCATCCATCTGGTCAATAAAATTTTACACGATCATTATTCCTCGAATCAGAGTACCCCTGAGTTATCGCATATCGATCTTTGATACACCTCAATACCATGGATGTTATACATAACCTGATGATCTTCCTTTGCAATGAACTTCAAGTCGTACAACTAATACTATCGTCCAACTGGATATACGATCAACTCATACAAATCCAAGATCAATTTCGTTATAGTTATCTTTCGAACAATTCATATGATCGATTCGTTCAAGTCTAAATCACATTTGTTATTGTCTATCTTAGTCATCGAACAATTTCTTCTTTGATCCCTAACATAATTCACATACCTTCCAATCGTGCTAACATTCTGAATATGATTCATATCGATTTCTCACTAAGTCATCCATTTGTTACACCTTTACTTTTCCATGATTCTATTTATTTACTCTTTCAATCAACATTTCATACTCAGCACAATCCTACCGATGCGCGTCATCTTCTCGTTTGTTCAAATAAGCTCGTAATAGCTATCTAAAGTCATAATTACTTTGAATACTCTTTCTAAGGCTTTGCATAGTCGTACCGCTTGCTAATAGACTCATTGGTACCCCGCATCCTTAATTTGGTCAACATCTCCAAATTTATCCCATACACCATTTAGGGATAAAGTCACTCGACAAATTCCTAAAACAATTGTTCGAATCACAGTCGATCCCTACGAATCTCTGATCGAACCATTCCTCGAAATTCAAGCACGTTCCATCTATATCGTCTTAACGATACCATTATCTCAATAGTATCTCAATCGATAGTTATCGCACATACTCAATCGAGTCCAACTTATTTTCGTCCAAAATGAATTGAATCCCGCATACGACTTTGCTAAGGTCAACCCAATTCTTGGTGTATATGCCCAGTCCGACTTAGCCAACTGTGCCTTACGTGAAACAAGCTTGTTCAATCAAATTTTCTCTCATAATTTTTTTAAAATATATAGACTTGTTGTATGGAATATCCCGTGGAACATTGAGAGAGAGCACAAACTTATCAATCGCGAAAACTGCATCAGAGTTTACAGAAACATCACCAGAGTTATAAAATTCAATCGAAGGACAAAGATGTAAAGCCGTGCTTTAATACCATTATGTCACACCTCGGTTCCACAGAACAGACCATCTTCACTAAGGCGTGATGTCGTAAGAGCCTAGGTTGCACTCGTACAAGAAGGATTCCATAATGGACGATTACAGCAGCTTGCGACGGGGTCGTCGCACTGAAGTCCCAAGCAGAGAAGTTGATTAACAGAAGGAAACACAAGTATTCAAACAAAATTAAGACTTTTATTGATAATAAAAGTAAGACTACAAAGGCACAAAGCCAAGATTTACAATTCACTCAGGCTCGCAATCTCTCTTAATACAATCGTTCAGCTCTCTCCCTTTTATCAATTACAGTTGCTCAAGCCTGAAGCCTTATAATTTTGTGGATGCTTTAGAAGGCGATGTCCATACATTATATTCCATATAGGTGAAGTCTACAATACGACCGCAGGCCTCGAAATGCCAAGGAACTCCATGCCTCACCGCATCCAAACGAGCTCTGTCTTGACAAGCAAGTACCCGTAACCTATGCATAGAAACAGTTGGGTGGTCAGTACTCAACCGTACTGGTGTTGTGACCTCCTCGTCCATCCTTACAAAACTAACACATTATTTTAGTTTGTGTAACATATTTTTTTGATTTTCTTTCTAATCTTGTCTTAGGATCAGTTTTAGGATATAGACGCCTGGCCTATTTGGTGCATCAACGACATAGTCGTGCCATAAATTCCTTTGTGTAACATAATCGAGGCAGTGCCTCACCACTTAGTAACTTACCCAAATATTATGCTGCAACAACGTGGTTGTATCATGACTCTTACTTATCTTTTGTGCCTCTAGACCATTTCCATGCTAACAGCAGTAACGTATCGACTCGTGTTGGCCCTTCAGCCCAAACTTGCCTTATGTTACTCAGTGATTGTGCCATAAGCCCATTTGTGTTTCAACACCGAGCCCATGCCTCACAACATAATAAAATCCATTCGTACTTTTTTTACAGTCTTTTTCGTTCAACATACAACCAACTCAGTGAATACATTGTGACTTCATATCAATCTTTCTTGAGATCTACGCTACAAATCATGCCCAAGCATACGAACCTATTGAGTCCAAATCTTAGGCTTAATGATTTTGATGCATATTGTGCACATATTCTTTCGACTCGTTTGTACCGAGCATACATTTTTTGACTCACTGCTAGGGCATGCACGCAGATAGCCTCTCTTATGTCGACTCATCTACATGAAAGGTCACTAGCATTCTAAGCTATACTTGGACCCAAATTGGATATGAGGTAAATTCGTCCAACGAGGTGCGATCTTGCCAAATTTCCTGCAATACCCGCTATACGGCACACCCATCGGGTCAGGTTGCACACCATCCGAGGGTTCCACAAGCATGTTCCTCTTTGGCCGGATCGGCCTTGTGGCCCCAGGTTATCGTTCGAGGAACAAACGCCCTTGTGCACAAGTTGTCCAATCACCATGCAATGGTGCCTACCTAACTCACTATATGACTCAAGCAATGTTCTTCCTTGCACTTTTAATGTCACCATACTTTTTGTACTTTATTAGAGACTCCCAAACGAGGGACTGCCCCGGCGACAAACAGTCGCATAAACTTTCTATTCTTTGAAATCCAAGGAACGGCTACTGCATGGCCTCCCTACTTAACTTGAACAAAATGTGTTCCATATGTGCCACAGACCGTGGCATACTTTTCATTGAAATAATCGTGTTTCATACCTTAAGCCAATTGTGTCCAGTGTGAAACTGCCACCCAAATCATACTTTATATGATAGGCCTTGGGACCGTAGGAACATGTGGCTATATGAAGCCATATAACCGTGGGACTGTGCACGTGCTCAACTTGAACAACCATGTTCCTTGAGTTCCTTAACCCGTGGCATCTTCAATAGAACTAACTGTGAGACAGTGGGACATTTTTGCTATGATAAGCAATGGGATCGTAGGGACGTGCCTGCTATAACTTCGATAGCCTGTGGCATAACTTTGCATAGCTCAATCGTGCGATCGAAGGGCCCAGTGCCAAATTTGAAAACCATCATGGAGAACATCTAAACAACATTTGACACTTTTTCCATATTCTACACATATACTTGACTCAATGAAATTATTTTCTTAGCTATATGGATTCATCTCTTTTATTCAAGCCTATTCAGTGCAATGAATACTTTTGTTATATTGAGGTGAAGGCCAAGCTGAGGCAAGTTCACCGAAGCCACCCACCTGAGTGAGGAGTTGTCTCAGCCGAACGGGACTTCGAGCAAGTCGTTGGATGGCTAAGTCCAAATGTCGTTACATTTTGATTCCTCCGGTTGAACTAAGCGAGATGGGGCATTACACCGTAGGTACCACACATGGCTGCGGTTTTATGATTCCTTTTAAGCCACTCTTAACATCACATTACTATAACATGTCATTAATTATCCGTCTTTTATTACCTTACCGTGTACTTTTATTATTCATATTGTTATTTCATAGTCTATTTTCTGTCTATTTCATGCATGTTGCATAAACTGTATATTAGGCTTGTATTATGTATCTTATTGTCCCCTAAGGACCTGGTGATTTCTTCAGGTATTGTTGAGTTGCTATTGTAGATAGAATGGTAGTTGATGATTGTTTCCCCAGGATTTTAGGTATATATTTGGTTGATATCTTCATTATATTCATCCGACGTTATATTTATTTTTTATTACTTTATTCTGCTAATATGGCCTAGTTTTGCAAGCTTTATCGTTTTCTATGAGTTTGTTCACACGATTGTAATAGAGTCTAGTCCACTTTATTATATATTGTCTACTCTTGTACTGTTTATAGGATCCGATGTGTTAATGCCTGACCAACATTAGTGCACTTGGTCTTACGAAAAATTTATTTCCAATTGATTAAGATATAGAACTATTATAGTGATATAGAGATATAACTACCTGACATAGACAACGTATACATATTCGAGACGGGCCGGAGTCCACTTGATACGTAGCTGGCATGTTTACGTATCCTAGTCCTATGTATTTTAGGATTGGAATGTTACATATTTTTTTGGTAGCCCATGCAGGTCAGAGCATATCGTCTCTATTACGTTATTGTACCGAACAAGCCTGCACTAGGATGAAACCTGATAGGATTATTGTAACACCCACTTTTCTAAAATGAGGATAATTTTGAACTTTTGTAAAAGTTTATTATTTAATAATAGGATTTATGATTTATGGGAATTTTTAATTAATGTAATACTATTTAAAATTGGTGAATTATAATTTTGATGTGTTAGCTAGTGAATCCTAGAACTGTTGAGCCTAGAGACTAACCGTGACCATGGGGACCTAACCATTTGATTAGAATGACTATTTACAACTTTTTAGGCTAAGGGTATTTTGGTTATTTTGTGACTTTTAAATTATTTAGGATTTTGATTAATTCATGAATTTTATATTATTTTAATAATATTTAAATTGATATATTATGATTTTGGTCATTTTTATATTTTAATATTTAGGGAATTTTTATATTTTAATATTAATTTTATGGGATTTGTTTAGTCGGGTTTGAGTTTCGTTTCGTTCCGACTTGTGTTAGTGACCCGGATAGCTTAGACTGTAGACGGGATTCCAAGATTAGTCAGTTATGGCCCACAAACCCCACTAATTAAGTTAGTGAGTTTAGACTAATCCCACTTGTTAGATTGGTTAAGTTAGAGGCTTAAATTTAACCCTTTTGATCCCAAACTTGAACCTAACTTAAAATTAATAAAGAGGACTAGTTGAGGCCTTATTGGGCTTCTCCCAAGGCCCAAATAGGGTTTAATGGCAGAAAATATAGCTAGATTAGCCTCCATTCCTTTCATTTCATTCCATCTTGCCTCTTTTCCTTTACAAAGTGTTCTTCTCCAAATTAGAGGGCTTCCCTCTTTGATTTGATCTCCAAATCCTTACATCCCTCCACCAAAACTTCCATCCAACCTTCTCATACTACCAAGGGAGGGTGCTAGCAAAGATTTGGAGCAAAGTGCAAGGAGGAGTGTCTTTTTTGGAAGATCTTCGTGTCGGAGCCGTGTCCTTGGGAGTTTCATTGGAATTCCACTCCCAATAGGTAAAACCAGCCCTCTAAATTGATTTTCTATGCATATTAGTTAGTTTTTAATCCATAGGATCCACCACCATACATGTACCCCATTTAGATTCAAATTTGAGACCATTTGGAGCTCTCTTGAGAATTTTAGATATGTGTCTTGTGTCATACTTGATAGATCCCAAATTAGGACACCCAATATGAATGTATGTATGCTAATAGTTTAAATAGATATTTAAATTCAATTTTAGAATGGTTAGAGAGTGGATTGATCTTAGTTAGGATGGTTACAATGAGTTTCATTTGGATACCTATGTTGGTATTCAAGTATCTTGGCCTACATGTATTTTTTTGTCCAAAACAACTCAAATTCGTCATAATATTTATCCACGTTTTTATTAACCAAAGCAACTTATAAATGTCATAACTTTTAGCTTAGAACTCCGATTAATCTTCTGTTTTTTAAAAGAACCGTATCAAAATTAGCTTTCCAAATATGTATTTAATAAGCCAAAATCGTTCTGGAACTTTGTTTAAAACTATTTGAGTGTCAGCTGTCCGAAAGACAAACGTGTTTCGGTGTTTTTGCGATTCCGGAAGCTTCCGGACACGAAAATACAATTCGTTTGAAGTTTCGAAAAGCTAACATGAAGGGCTATGACATACTTTAATCTAGAATTTAGTGAAGGTCCAATTGGTATAGTATTGATTTTAAGTAGAAGAGTGACTATAGGACATAGATATTTTGTGTAACCTATGAGCCTATGTAGTATGGATATTAAATGAATGTAGAGTATGTAATGCATGATATGTTAGATAAATGAAATGATATATATATGATATGTATCCTCTTTACATTAATGTATATATATGGTTGAATGAAAGCATATAGGTATGCAATCAATGTAATGTATGTAAGCAATGCATAAATGCATGAATGAAAGAATGATATACAATGTATGCATGAAAGTATATAATGAATGCTAGATATGAATGCAAGGTATACATGTAATGACAGATATGAATGCATAATGTAGTGCAATATATAATAATAGCATGTATGGTAATGTAGAGTATATGATACAAGCATGTATATGTCCACTGTTTTCCCCTTTTCCTTACATTTTTCCTTCCCTTTCCTTTCTATTTCAGTTTTTTCCCCTTTTTTTCCTCTTCTATTTTTACATGTTGTATACAATGTATATAATATATAGATGCATGTAAGTATGTAATATACATGAATGACATGTATGCAATATATGTATGTATACATGATATGTATGTATGCATCTATGTATGTATTTATAGGTGCATGAATGAATACAAGTATGCATATATGATATGTACGTAGGCATGTATGCAATGTATGTATGTATGTATGTATGTATGTATGTATGTATGTATGTATGTATGTATACATGATATGTATGTATGCAATGTAAGTATGTATGTGTACATTTCTATAAACTGAGTTAACCTATAACCTTTTACACACATGCATTCATACACCCTTTGACACCATGTATCCCATGTCACATACACCTACCTATCACTAAATCTGAGAATATTAACACATATCCTTTCACACACATGCCAAACACACACACACACTTACTTACTCTTTTACCACACAAATATATATATATATATATATATATATATATATATATATATATATATATATATATATATGTATTTGCCTATATATATAGCTTTCCTATATATATCTATATATATGAATATGTGAATGTGAATAATATATATATTATATGACTAAGTTTGTGTGCCTTGTTAGCTTATGGTTTAGTTTTGTGCTTGCTTTAGCAAGTGACTTAGGCTATGAGTTAGTAGCTATCTTGGATACTTGATTTGCTTAGACTTAGTTTGTTTAGACCTAGAATTGGCTAACCTAGACTAGTTGACCATTGTTGATCCAACCCTAGCTAGTTTGACCACAGTTGACTAGAGTTGACCTAGTTTGACTTTATAGTTGATCAGAGTTGAACAAGAGTTGACTTTGACCTAGATTGACTTAGACTCATGTAGATTGTATTATAATTTCAATTACCATATAAATAGAACTCTTTATAACCTGTATTGCTCTAACTAGGACTCTGTGACTCCAGTTGGCCATCTTTTTATATCAGCTGTTCAGGGTATCAGGCGAGTACATTCTCTGACCGTTTTATATATGCTAGGACTATATTCTTGCTCTAGATTACTTTACTTGATGTTGTCATGATGGTAACATGGATTAGTACTATATGGATCTTTTCATACGATTTTATCCCCCTCGGGAGCATCGGATACATCATGTTATGTGTGTTTCACTTTCATCATGTATTCCTGTGCTTTCACCATTCATGTGTACTCTCGTAATTCATGTATTCTCATGTTCACGGAGCCCCCATAATTACATTCATGTGCACCCATTTATGGGATCCCATGTGATATCATGTACAATAACATAACTTGAACGGATCCTTGTGTATTGATTGGGGACGGGGGAGTAGAAATGGTCATGTGAATATTTTCAAAGTAGTGTAGCCATGTACAAACTCTCATGTTTATTATCAAGCCGTTCACATGTCTATCTTGTACTCTAAATCACTAGTTCATTATTAGTTCTTTACTTATAGTAGATATTTCCATTACAGTCATCTCTTTATTTCATGTCCTTTCTTTCAACGATTCATGTATCTTACTCTATTGCATGCTTTATATTCCTGTCATGATATGAACTGCGTGAGATTTACTGTGCTTGCTTCCGTCCTGACTGGACATATTGATAAATTTTACAGATAGCTTGGAGGTTACCTGCTAGCCTAGAGGAGATACAGTAGAGGTTGGAGTAGATGGCTAGAGTTTTTCTTATTTTATTTTCAGTTGTCTTGAGTTGTATTTATTTTATGCTTGTTTGAGTTGGTGTTGATAACACCGATATTTATTTCTCTCTGTTGTACTTCTCTTGTGGATTCATAGTTATCTTATCGTGCTACTTCTAGTTTTGGTGATTGAGTTGTATCCTGCTGTGATTGTCCTCCGTACAGAGAGTATATCATATTGTATTTAGTTTTAATTGTGACCTAGAACAGCGTTCTACTGTCGATAATATGGCGTAGGCTGGACGTACCCACTTCTCGTGCCCTACACTGGGTGCGGGTCGTGACACGTTTTAGTGTTGGCCTATGCAGGTCGAGATTCGTATTTGTGTGAAGTCGTGGTAGTATGAAGATTAGTTGTACTATTGCGCACCTGCAATTAGAGATAAGGAATAGGTGTTAGAATGAGAGGATACTCAATCACTGTTAGAATTTCTTGAGAGATTCCTGGGACGACCCTTGAGAATCTTATTTTAACTTCGATTTGAAATCTCTTTTTTTCTTGATTTGATTCACCCTTACTTCCTGTTATTGAATTTGATTTTCGATTGATTATTGTTGAATTTTGAATCTTGATTTTAGTTGTTGAATTTGAGTTTGTATATATATATATATATATATATATATATGGAATTAAGGTATAACCTGATAAGATACTTGATAAGGACAATGAGAAAGGTAAAAGTCTACTTTATTTATGGAGTTTAGAATTTATCGCAGTCATATTTGCTAGCATGACAAGGGCGTAGAGCCTGATTTAGATATACTTATCCTAGTTATGAAATCTAGATTTTCTTGCAGCCATACAGGGTGGCGTGGTAAGAATTCTAGATAACATGACTATAGGGTGTATACCTTTGTTATGGACTCTATTGTTTATTGCAGCTATGCTTACTGGCGTGGCAAAATTCTGACAACTTGATTTCAGGAAGACATGTATGGTATCAGATTTTATCTTAAATAGGTTTATTTCTTTTTAATAGTTGATGAAGAACAGATTTTATCATTGTTTCTTTCTTGCCATTATTTCTTGTATTACTATTTTTTTAAAAAAACTGTCCTGATTACATCAATCACCTATCTCGTATCTAATTTTGTCAGCTATACTTTGAAACCCTTGAATCTCCATATCTTTTCACCTTCTTTCACGACCCGCACCCAGTGTAAGGGCACGAGAAGTGGTTACGTCCATCCTACGCCGCAGTGTCGACGGTAGAACACTCTCCTAGGTCACATACATCTAGCAGTTATAAGGTACCTGTACAGTATATACACTCCGAATGGAGGTGACATAATAAAGTACAACTCAATCACAACTAAGGAAGAAAATACGATAAGATAAAGTAGATGAAACACAGAATCCACAGATGATAATACAGATAAGAGAGTGCTAAAAGTCTAAGAAAGACAACTCCACAATCCAGAATACAATCTCCAGATATATACAAGTGTATCCAATAGACAGAATGATAATAGAAACTAGTCTAGCTAACTAGCCTAGTCTACTGGGGTAGTGTCGTCTGCAAGTGCTGGGTCCTCCTGAGGGTCCAGTTCACAAGTCTCATCTAGGCCTGCTCCGTAATAAGTGGGACACAGCTCCTCAAAGTCATTTGTAATATTTCAACAAGTCCAGTCAGGACTGGAGCGAGCACAGTACATCTCACGTAGTTTATATCATGACAGAAATATAATACAGGCAATAGAGTAAGATATATGAAACGCTGAAGAGTATACATGAGTAAAAGAGAAGACTGAAATGAAATATCTACTATAAGTAAAGAGCTACAGTGAACTATTGATTTAGAGTACAAGCTAGACATGTGAACGGCTTGATAATAAACATGAGAGGTGGTACATGGCTACACTACTTTGGAAATTGTCCACATGACTATTTATACTCCCCCGTACCCCAATCAATACACAAGGATCCGTTAAAGTTATGTTATTGTACATGATTTCACATGGGGCCCCATAAATGGGTGCACATGAATATAAACATGGGGGCTCCGTGAACATGAGAGTACATGAATCACGAGAGTGCACATGAATGGAGAAAAAAAGAATACATGATGAAAGTGAAACGCACATGACATGATGTATCTGATCCTCCCGAGGGGATAACATCGTATGAAAAGATCCATATAGTACTAATCCGTGTTTCCATCGTGTCATCATCAAGTAAAATAATCTAGAGCAAGAAAATAGTCCTAGCAAGTATGAAACGGTCAGAGAATGTACTCGCCTGATATCGGAAAGCCCAAAGTGAAATACTGTCTGAGGAGTTGGTGTTTGTCTCTTAATCAGAGCAACACAAGTCACAACATGACCAGAATGGTAAAATATAACATTACAATACATTCTACATGATGTTGGGTCAATTCTAGACTAAAGTCAACCCTGGTTAACTTTAGTCAGCTAACTAGTCAATGCTAGGTCAACTAGGTCAACCTAGACCCAATCAAGTCTCACTACGCCTAACCAGGGCAATCCTAGTAAGCATACACCTTTCAAGTCACACAAGTTTACATAACCCAACTCATGTGTATATATTCCATATACACAAGACTACACAAAGGATACCATAGGCTACACTACACAGGCCATGAGCCAAATTCATATGAAAAATATTTTTTTTTATTTTATATATATATATATATATATATATATTTATATATATATATATATATATATATATATATATATATATGTAGACATATAGAAGATAGGGGGAAATCATGCTTGTGTGTGTATATGGCATGGGTGAGTGAACATGAAAATGGGAAGATAGTGTGGATGTGATATATATAGCATTATACATTGCAAGCAACCAACTCTAATATAAACATAAGCTCTATACTCAACTCAAAATAAAACTAATATACATGGAGAATATATATTACACACATATATATATAGAGAGGAGAATATATATTACACACATATATATTACACTCAAAATAAAACTAATATACATGGAGAATATATATTACACACATATATATAGAGAGTAAAAGATATAATGTATGTGTGTGTACAGGGTCTATCCTGATGAGGACAGTAGAGGTTCAGAATAGGTTAGTGTGTGACTAACATTATAGGAATAGTGTCTCAGGAAACATGGCATGTAGGTAGTGTATAGCGTGTGCAAACATTGTATATTCATGTGTTCTTTAAATTCCAGAAATTGTGGTGTGAATGTGTGTGTATGTGGACTGAAATCAGTGCTCACACCTGTGTTCTCATGTTCAGTCTCATGCATATAGGCTTAGCAGTCAATAGGCTGTGTGTAATATCAATGTGTTCAGGAATGGGCGAATCAGTGGTGTAATTGTGTCAATGTGTGTGAGCCATGTGTGTGACTGAAACAGTGGTTTAGATAGGGTGTTAACTCAGTCCTCTGGAAAATGTGAATGAGAATGTGAATTCTCAGGAATGCAGGAATTCCCATTCACACATTCAAACCAAACCAAATTCGAAATCCCAATTTCCCCTTCACTAAACATAAACCGCATATTGCAGTAACTAATACATATGTAATGCATTAATATGGTGATTTAGATCATCAATCAGAAGTTTAATTATAATAGAAACTCAGAATCACCAAATCAGTAAACATGTATCTGTGAGAAAGGGGAATTCAAATTCGAAACTTAAAACATACTAATATTATGAATTAATGGTTGGTAAATGGAGATATACATGTGATAGTGTCATAGGTGTCTTCGTGTCCAAGAAACTGGACACAATCATGTCTAAACACCACACAAACACAGACACAAAACTGTGCACACAATGATCGTGCACACGTGCACATCATTCATGGACATGACACGACACGAATTAGGACTCGTGCTCGTGCCTATAGGTTCGCTTAGAATAGGTCTAGGGCTAGGTCACCCTGAAATGTGTCCAATACGTGTCTTCGTGGGACACGAACATTATGTCAGAGGATCCCTGGCCGACTGTGCATGACAGTGCAAAATACGTGCGGGCAAGATTACTCCTAAACCACTAAACAAGGTCCCATAAAATTTTATGGGCTTGATGTCAGTCACCTAGGGAAGGTTCACACCAAATTTTGTGTCCATAAGTATCGTGTCCAGTGAGTACTAGGACACGGGCAGTAGGGCACTTAGCCGAGCCCCGTGTAGCGTGTCCAACACCAAAATCTGACACAAAAAGACACAAAAACAATTTTAGTCTTCAAAAATATTGACATACACCTATAGATCTAGGGATCTATGTAATTAGTTTTACAAAACACGAACCTAAGAGGTATTTTAACAAACACCTATCTATACACTATGACACGTGTCCGATACGGACACCAAATGGACACAAAATTAACCCAAACTCTAGGGACAACTAGAGGACACCTAGATCTAGCCCTAGATGCAAAGAAATCAGGAAAAAGAATGGGTTTGAGTGGTTTACCTATTGAGTGTCAAACTCAAAGAAAGCCCCAAATGGAAGGAATCCAAATAGCAACTCCCAAGCTCCAAATTGCACAAAAAACTGAGATAAATCTCCACAAACAGTAAATAAATAGTAATTAGATCCTAATGCTAAAGACTAGAGTTAAAAAGGAATTGAAATGGATTTATTAGGAATTTTGGAAAGTGAGGATTTACCTTTCCTTCAAAAACTAGGTTAAGCACAAAAGAGGCAAGAACAAGTGGAAGAGAATACTTATAAGGAAGGGAAAGAGCCCTAAGTGGCCGGCCATGGGGGCTTAGTTAGGGTTAGGTTTACATAATATGGGCCTATGAGCTTAATTACATAAGTCATTGAATGGAAATCACAAGTCATTGAATTAAATCATAAGTCATGAAACCATTTCACTTAATCTTAATCCTCCTATTTTAAAACTAATTTCTAGTGACTAAAATAGGTTAACTTAAGTTAGATTAGGGTCACCATAGCTAGGGTTAGCTTCTAGACTAGTCTACAAAGTCTCAATAAGTCAAAGTCAAAATCATAATCACCAATTAAATAAATTAAATAAATTTCAAAAAATCACAAATGACCAAAATACCCTGAATCTAAAATGTGGTAGTGACAAATCTACCATCCTTAAAAAAATTTCATCCTCGAAATTAAAAGGCAAAACTAACTGATGAGAAGGATAGATAATCATACCTCAAGGTCCAAAAAGATAAGGGTATCGCTCGTGCATCTCATCCTCCCTCTCACAGGTAGACTGTCCTGGAGAATGATGCCTCCATGCGACGCGAACCAAGGGTATAAACTAGTTTCTCAGTACATTCTCTTGGCGATCCAGAATCTCCACTGGCAGCTTTGGATAACTGAGAGCAGGTTCCACCTCAATCTCCGAATGATCAAGTACATGGCTAGGGTCAGCCACGTACCATCCCAACTGTGATACGTGGAATACGTTGTGGACGCCCACTAGTGCAGGGGGCAAGTCTAGCCTGTATGCCACATCACCGACTCTCTCGCTGATCACGAAAGGTCCGATGAAGTACGGGCTAAGCTTTCCACGTCCACCAAAACGTATGGTACCACGAGTTGAAGATATCCACAGAAAAACTATGTCTCCGACCTAAACACAAACAAGGTCTCATGTTACTAAATAATCAAACATGATCAAATAATAAAACAAACAAACAACCTACTTCTAATCCTATCTCTAATCTGTACCTCAAACTCCAAGGGCCTCCGGTGGCTATCGGGCCAGTGCCGATGTCTGTCCTATGCCACGCGAAGTCTGTCCCTGATGAGCTTCACCTTCTCGGCTGCGTCAATAACCATCTCTGGTCCCAATAAAGCTCGCTCACCAACATAATCCCAAGATAAGTGTGTATGACACCTACGTCCGTACAGAGCCTCGAAAGGTGACATCTCAATGTTGGCCTGGAAACTGTTGTTGTAAGCAAACTCTACCAAATGCAAGTAATCCTCCCAGGAACCTCCAAAATCCAAGACGCACGTCCGCAGTATGTCCTCGAGCGTCTAAATAGTCCTCTCTGACTGTTCGTCCGTTTGGGGGTAGTATGTAGTACTAAACTTGAGCTGAGTGCCCAAACTTGTCTGCAGACTCAACTAGAAATAGGAAGTAAAGCGACTATCCCGATTCGAGATGATGCTGACTGGAACTTCGTGAATCCTGATAATCTGCTGCATGTACATCTCTGCAAGCCTCTCTATAGACGTACCTACCTTGAATAGCAAGAAGTGGGCCGATTTGGTCAACCTGTCAATGTTGAACCAAATTACGTCTTTCCCTCCTGGTGTACGCGGCAACCCTAACACAAAATCCATAGTAATATGCTCCTACTTCCACTCTGGAATGGGCAATGGCTGCAATAATCCTCCTGGCCTCTGCCTCTCTGTCTTGACCTGCTGACAGACAAAGCACCTAGTTACGAAGCGAGCCGCCGCCTGCTTCATCCAATACCACCAGACATGTTACCTCAGATCCCTGTACATCTTGTTGGCACCAGAATGTATAGAGTACTGAGATCTGTGAGCCTCCTGCATGACCTGCTTCCTGAGCTCTCCACTGGGCACCCATAACCTGGAACCATACCTCAAGGCACCATCCTCTGCAAGAGAAAACTCGCCATCCACCAGCCCTGCTCGAACCTGCTCTCGGATACACCACAGAGTAACATCCTCGAACTGCGTCGACTTGATCCTCTCTACCAAGTCTGACTGAATCTGAAGGCCCCACATCTGCATCTGAACTCCGAGCACAATCACCTCAACCAGGCTCTCCATATCAGCAAGCAAGTGACGGTCCATAGTCAAACACATGGCTGTCGAATACCTACTCAAGGCATCGACAACCACGTTGGCCTTCCCTGGATAATACTGAAGTAAGATGTCAAAGTCCTTCATCAGCTCTAACCATCTGCGCTGCCTCATGTTGAGCTCTTTCTATGTAAACACATACTTCAAGCTATTATGATCTGTGAATATATCCACCCTCTCTCCATACAAGTAGTGCTTCAACAACTTCAGAGCAAAAATTACTGCTGCAAACTCCAGGTCGTGGGTCGGATAGTTCTTCTTATGGGAACGTAATTGCCTGGAAGCATAGGCAATCACCTTCCCATGCTGCAGTAAGACACAACCCAACCCCTTCCCTGAAGCATCACTATAGATAGTGAACCCTCCTGAACCTGATGGCAATATCAGAATCGGAGCTGTCGTAAGCCGCTTCTTCAACTCATCAAAAGTTGCCTGACACTCCTCTGACCAAACAAACTCAACATCCTTCCGGGTCAGCCTAGTCAACGGCTCTACAATCCGGGAGAAATCCTGTACGAACCTCCAGTAATATCCTACCAGCACCAAGAAGCTCCGGATCTCTGCTACTGAAGTCAATACTTTCCAAGCCTCAACAGCTGTGATCTTCTTCGGGTCCACTGAGATCCCATCTCCAGTCACCACATGACCAAAGAAGTTAACTCTATCCAGAAAGAACTCATACTTCGAGAGCTTGCCATATAGTCTCTCCCTCCTGAGTGTCTCCAGAACTACTCTTAAGTGCTCCTCGTGCTCCTCCTCGGTCTTTGAATACACCAGGATATCATCTATGAATACCACCATGAACTTATCCAAGTACTGGTGGAACACCATGTTCATCAAGTTCATAAATACTGCCAGGGCGTTGGTCAGCCCAAACGGCATAACCAAGAACTCAAACTGTCCATACCGCGTCCTGAAAGCGGTCTTCGGAATATCCTCCTTCTTTACCTTCACTTGGTGATAACCTGACCTCAGATCAATCTTTGAGAAAACCCGAGCTTCGCTCAACTGATCAAAGAGATCATCGATCCGCGGCAGTGGGTATATGTTTTTGATCGTCATGTTGTTGAGTGCCCTATAGTCGATATACATCCGTATCGACCCATCCTTCTTGGGTACAAAAAGTACCGGTGCACCCTAAGGTGAAGAACTCGATCAGATAAAGCCCTTGTCCTACAGCTCATCCACCTGCTTTTTTAGCTCCACTAACTCACTGTGGTTCACTCGATAGACATGCTAAGAAATCGGTTCCGTACCAGGAACCAAGTCTATCGAGAACTCTACATTCCTGTCCAGTGGAAGCCCTGGCAACTCCTCCGGAAAGACGTCCATGACCTCTGCAATCAAAGGATGTGGAGCCGCCTGCTCCTCAACTGAAGCTCCGGAGAAAAGTCTGTCGTCCCGCTCCGCCTGCCGTCGGGTGTACTCGAACTCTGGCTCTTCTGGCGCCCCAAAAAGAACTCTACCCCCATGGCAATCTATGCTGGCGTGGTGCCTTCTCAACCAATCCATACCTAATACGATATCGTAGTTCGGTAGTGGCATTACGAGCAGACTCACCTCCAACTCTCGGCCTCCCAAAATGATACTTCGCCCTCTGTAAACATCACTCACGAGGATAACACCACCCCGGTCGTGATCTTGCAGGTCCTAGGCAATGGTTCAGATACTAGGCAGTGTCTAATAGTAAATGATACTGACACTAAACTGTGGGAAGCCCCGAAATCAAATAGAGCAAAAGCTAGAATAGAGTCGAGAAGAACCGAACCTGCAACCAACTCTCCAATGGCCTCTGCATCCTCGGCCGCCATGGCGAAAGCTCGTCCATGTTGGCCTCCCCTGGCCTGCTGCTGGTGCTGTACAAATCACTGCTGCTGAGTCAAAAATGGTCCCTTCTGCGGTCCCCTGGAGCCTTGGCTCCGGCTACCTAAGCTGCCCTACCCGCAAAGAGGGAACAGTCCCTCAGCTGATGCTCTGACGATCCACAGAGGAGGCACTTCCCCACCCTCTTCCTGCACTCAGTCCATCCGTGCCCCAGCTTCTTGCAGAAGGTACAACTGATAGTCTGCTGCCTCGGGGCCTGCTGTTGCTGCGTCGGCTGCTGATGCTGCACTGGCTGATGTCTCGGCTGCTGAAACTACTGCGACTGAAACCTTTGCTACTGGTGGTACTGTTGAAAGTACGGCCTCTTGGGCGGTCCTCCGCTACCACTAGCTCCCTGGGTGTCTCGCCCCCTCTTGAGCCTCAGCTCAAGATCATCCTCTGCAGCTAAGGCATCCACCAAGATTTCCTCAAAGGTAGCACTGCAAGCACTCTTAGTATAGGACTTAACCTCCTTTACCAATCCTTTTCTGAACCTCCGGGCCTTCGTTACCACGGACAACCCCTCGATAAATCTACCTAGACGGTAGAACTCCCCTGTATACTCCTCTACGGACTGGCTTCCCTAGACTAAGGCCTCGAACTGAGTCTCGAGGGCTCCTAGTGCCGCATCTGGAAAAAACTTCTCCTTGAACAGCTTCTAGAATGCTCCCCAAGTCTGCCCTGGAGTACCAACCCTCGGGTCGGTCTGGTTCTAAGTGCGGGCCAGATACTGTATCATGTTGGCCGCTACCTCAATCTGAAGCCTCACTGGAACCTCAGCCAATCTAAAAATCTCCTCAATATGCTCTATCCACTCATCAGCATACAGAATGCCCTCTGTACCCCAGAAATCCCTCAGGTACAACTTCTAGAAGTCTTGAATGCCCTTCTCCCTCGGCAGGTGCGGCTGCTGAACTGCCGCTGGCTGAGCTGCTACCCTCTCCACTGTAGTCAGGGCCAGATCAATGCTCTGACTAAACTCTGCAGTATGCCTCTGCTGCTGGGCCTGCTGGGCCTCCATGAACTGCTGAAAGAATGAGAACAGCTGAACTAGTCCAACTGTCCACGAAGGTGGCTGCTGCTGCTGGAGTACCTCTGGAATCACCGGACCCTGCCTGTGTACTGCTGGTGGAGGGGCTCCTCCAAACACAGCTAAAACGCCCAACCCAGCTGAAATGACTGGGGCTGCAGTACCGGGGACTGGCTGCTAAGGACAAGAGATGGCAGACCTCTCATCGGTATCCCCCTGACCCAAGCGATGTGATCTAGTCTCGACCATCCAGAAGACAGATCAAAAAGAAAATAATTGCTGAGAATTAGTCGAAATAGCAAAAGAGGACAGTTTATATTCAAAGAAAGACAATAAGCAGCAAAATGTAGATATACAGAATCTGATAAAGAGTTTTTCCTAATGTGATTAAGTACCGTCAAAAATATATCCAAATCCTATTGCAGGCTGCAGTGATACTCTAGTTCGAATACCACTGCATTTCTAAACTAGACCTGCATGGGCCACCAATAAAAATGTGTCACGATCCGCACCCAGCGTAAGGGCACGCAAAGTGGTTACATCCATCCTACGCTGCAGTATCGGCAATAGAACGCTGTCCTAGTTCACATACATCTAATAGTTATAAGGTACCTGTACAGTATATACACTCCGAATGGAGGTGACATAATAAAGTACAACTCAATCACAACTAAGGAAAAAAATACGATAAGATAAAATAGATGAACCACCGAATCCACAGATGATAATACAGATAAGAGAGTGCTAAAAGTCTAAGATAGACAACTCCACAATCTAGAATACAATCTCCAAATATATACAAATATATCCAATAGACAAAATGATAATAGAAACTAGTCTAGCTAACTAGCCTAGTCTACTGGGGTAGTGTCGTCTGCAAGTGCTGGGTCCTCCTGAGGGTCCAGCTCACAAGTCTCTTCTAGGTCTGCTCCGTAATAAGTGGGACACAGCTCCTCAAAGTCATTTGTAATATTTCAACAGGTCCAATCAGGACTGGAGCAAGCACAGTATATCTCATGCAGTTCATATCATGACAGGAATATAATACAGGCAATAGAGTAAGATACATGAAATACTGAAGAGTATACATGAGTAAAAGAGAAGACTGTAATAAAATATCTTCTATCAGTAAAGAGCTACAGTGAACTAGTGATTTAGAGTACAAGCTAGACATGTGAATGGCTTGATAATAAATATGAGAGCTTGGTTGGTTTGCTCACAAGTCTCATCTTGGTTTGGTTTGGCTTGGTTGGTTTGCTTTTGGGTTCATCATGAACCAGAAGAAAGCCCCTACCTACTACCACCATCATCATTTAAAACCTAACCTAACTTTTCTTTTACCTCCACTTTCTCATTTACTTTCTTCCTTCTCCATTAAACTCTCTCCACCTACCATGAGAGGCTTTGGCAAGTGCAACTTGCTTCATGGAGGAACTCTATTTTTGTTGTTCTATTTTCTTCCTTACGAGATTCTAAGACACTTTAGTACTTAGCATTTTTTATTTCCATGGCTCATTTTATGTAGATCTAAGCTTGTTGCATTTTTAGATTTCTTTGGTTTTGATCTATTAAACCTTGTTATTTTTAAATTTTGAGTGTTCCAGGTTATAGAAAATTTTGTTCTACCCCATTTTGACTTATGGAAGTTCGGATCCTGACCTTAGATGTAGATTTTTGGAGCTTGGGAGCAATGGCATCATGGTTCTTCTTCTCGAAAAAGTAGAGAAAAAAAACAGTACTTAGCCGCATGGCTTTTTCATGGGCAATTCCCCTTTGGCCGCATGGCCCTTGTCGTATGGCCTTAGCCGTATGGCCTTCACCCGCATGACTCAAGTTGACTCCAGCCGCATGAGCCTGTTCCTCCACTGCCGCATATGCCCGTTCCTCCATGGCCGCATGACCCTCATTCGGCCCTGCCGCATGCGACCCCCATCTATTACCGCATGGCCTTTTCTAGCTTGGCCGTATGGCTTCGGTTGGCCCGAGCCTAATGGCTTTGGTCCTCCAATCTGCATGAGCCCCTGCCGTATAAGCCTGTTGTCCTTAACCGCATGCGCCCTTTTTCTCCAGCCGCATGAGCTTGTCTCCATCTATTACCGCATGGCTTCTTTTAGCCGAGCCGCATGGCTTGCTCGACTTGGCCGTATGAGCCCGTTCTTCCCGAGCCGTATGAGCCCTTAACCCCTGGCCCCTTTCATGCGCCCTTTTTCCTCAGGCCGCATGAGCCTGCTCCCCTTCCGAGCCGCATGAGCCTGCCCCGCTTAGCCGTATGGCTCTTTCCATAGCCGTACACTCCTTTTAGCAGGTTGAGTTGTTACATTTATGCTTTTGTCTCATGACCCTTTGCGTAACTTGGGCCCCTTGATAGAATGCTTGTACCATGTAAATTCTACACACGTGCTATGAACGCGACAGTGACCCGTAGTGGTGCACTCTTGACAAGTAACATGACATGATAGTGGCCCATCGTGGCGCACTCTTGACAAGTAAACCTGACATGATATACCTTGATATGGTGTTGTGACAGCTAACATGACATGACAATAATGAATGGCCTGGACACCGTGGGCAATTGTGTTTGTATATATAAACCAGTATTGTCTTGCATCATATCTAGGACGGGGACCCCTGAGTACCACGGTCAGGGGTACCTACTGAAATTGACTAAGGCTAATAACTAGAATAATCCAGTAGTCATGAAGAGATTTCCCAGCTACAGGCAATCCCGTTATCTGGACGCACAAGTGGACTTGTAGCCTGCCGACGAGTAGGACATATTTACAGTACATTGTCATGTGTTGCACCCTTCATGGACGGATATTCGACCTGGATAACCTGGATGGTCTGCAGGGCTTGTGGCTGTTGGAATATCTTATTGCATCTTGCTAGTAACTAGGCCTGTGATAACCCTTGTTAGTTAAAGTATCAAGCCCTACTTATTGCGTGGCCGGGATTGATTGGATGGAGTGTAACCCAGTCTAGTCTTGTCCTGATCCTGTACAAGATTATAATATGACCTGATTGCTTGTGCCTTACTTTATCGATAAATAGTGGGAAACCAAGTTCCATTCAGACGAAGGGTTACAACCCCGGTCCTTGTTTGGTTTAAGGGTTGTAACTTGGTTATCTGAAAATTCCTATGGTTATCTTATCGTATATCATCATGATTTTCCATATCTCCAGTCTTTTATTATATCTTGTGTAAATTGCTGGTTTTAGTTCTTAAGTGAAGCCTCCTTTGTGGCACTTACGCTTTCTGGGATCTGACCCAGTTGGTTTTGCGTGGCCAGATACCGGAGTAGCTCTAGACGATCTTCCTACCTTCCAGCCAGATGGTGACCACCAGGCTTAACCAAGGCAACGAGTGGGTTTCCTTTTGTTCTCCTACTTTATTGTAAAAATATTCTTTTGAGGCATTTAGCCGGCGAGCACGTGTTAGCTCGTATCGCACTTTACTTACTGTCTGCCTACGGGCTATAACATGATTGACAAATCCTTGGGTTGATCATGTATGACTAAAACTCTTGCTAGTCTTCACATTTGTACGACTAGCTTCATGATCATCCAAATATGTAATGTATGGGACGCCTTACTATTGTATATTTGATGCTCTAACATCTTGTAACTTCTTTTACTTGCTTGAGATTGAGACAATAGGCTTGTTCATGACCATAAGAGACTGATGGCTTTTAGTTAAACCCTCATGTATCTAGATAGCCGTGACCGTATAGCAAGGTAGGTTGTACTTCAATATACGTAGCTGGCTATGTCCGTCTCCGCTCTCCAGTATTCTGGTTCTGGGGCATTACATGGTTTAAGTGGTAGCTTATGCAGGTCTTGTGAATTAAGATATGTGTGGGTTTACCGAATAGATGTCTCAATCAGCACTCGCCCTTGATCTCTGCTCGTATCCTCTAAATCCCTGAATTTTTGACCTTATCACATACTTGTATCTTTGATCTGTCCTGGTCCTTCCTTATTATTTTCTGTGTCGTCTTCTTCAGCGGCATTTCTCCTGGTCCTACAGATCGACAAGACGGAGCACCTCCCGTCGGCCTGCAGCAACCTGGAGATCAGGTCTAGCATTCAGGAGTAGCCTCCAGGGTCATGCCTACTGGGGATCAAGAGCCACCAGTTCAGCCAGTCCAGCCTGCAGAGCCCGATGATGGCACCTTGGTGGGTCTCATCAGGACATTGCTAGCATCTCAAGATCGTTGGGGCGACGCCCTGCACCAGGCAGTACAAGTTGCTCTGAACAGAGGCGGTCATCAAGGGAACCAGGCAGCCAACAGCTTCAAGCGTTTGAACCCTCCCTTTTTTGGCGGCAGCGAAGATGCGATCGCCGCAGATGCTTGGCTGCAGGATAAAGAAATGATTCTAGAAGCGACGAAGACGCCCAAGAATGAGAATGTGGCTGTAGTACGCCTACAGTTATTGGATATTGCCCACAGCTAGTGGGCGGCACAGGCAGTTGGATTAGTGGCACCTATTGTATGGGCAGTATTCCGAAAAAGATTCTAGACCAAGTACTTCGATGCTGTAGCTTGGTACGATCTACAGATGAGGTTCACCAATCTGAAGCAGATGGGCAGGACGGTCGATGGATATGCGGTCGAGTTTTCGAGACTTAGCTGGTTTGCTCCCACCTTGGTAGCGACCGAGTTCGACAGAGCCCAGCGGTTCCAGCAGGGGCTCCATCTAGAGATTTTATTGGCAGTGGAGCAGTTTGAGCATCAGACTTTTGATGCGGTATTGAGAGCAGCCAAGAGGCACGAGTATACCTCCCAGAGGATCGTAGACAGGACCGGAGGTCGGAAGCGATCTCATGGCCACATGAATCAGTCTTCAGCACCAGCCCCGGCAGCTAAGGATTTGACAATTGGAACCCCGAGGCGGACGACCTCAGTGACGTCGATTCAGCATTCGACCCCAGCATTTCCCCCGCAGCAGAAGCAGAAGTAGTCTTCCGCAATAGGTTGCACTCATTGTGGGAAGCCAGGACATGTGGTGGCAGAATGTCGCAGAGCACAGGGATTGTGCTTGGTTTGTGGAGCACTGGACCACAGGGTTGGGAACTGTTCGAATAGGGATAGTTCATCATCGTCCAACTTTACTAGTCCTTCGGTGAGAGGACCAGTAGCAGCAACAGTTTTTGAGTCCCTTGCCGCCTCAGTCCCAAGCATTTCAGCAGCAGAACCTCCAGCAGTACGCCCAAGCCCAAGCCCTGATTCAGAGCAGGAAGAGAGGTCATCAGCAGAGGAGATCCGTACCCAGAGGACATAGTCAAGCGATGGCGATGACCGTAGAAGAAGGATTGGCACCAGGTGAGGTAGTGGCAGGTACTATTCTCGTCAACTCCTTTCCAGCATCAGCGTTCTTTGATTCTGGTGCATCGTATTCATTTATGTCTGTACAATTCGCGACACGGATAGGACTGGAGCCCGAGTCTTTATCAGTAAGGCTCAATATACTTACTGGTAACGGTCTTGTGGGAGTAGATAAAGTGTTTTCCTCGTGTCAGATCGTAGTTAGCGATAGAGAGTTCCCCGCTAGATTGATAGAGTTCCTAATGGCCAATTATGATGTGGTCTTAGGGATAGATTGGTTAAGGAACCAGTATGCTAGTATAGACTGCCATGTTGGCAGGGTTGTTTTTAGTATTACAGACGAGCCAGAGTTTTGCTTTTCCCAAGGCGAAGTTGAACCTTCTCATCCAGTATTACGGATGGCAGTGGCAGCAGTGCAGTTACCCCGGATAGTCGAAGAATTTCCAGATGTTTTCCCAGAAGAGCTTCCAGGAATGCCGCCAGAGCGAGAGATCGAGTTTACTATCGACTTGATCTTAGGAACAGCCCTAGTGTCGGAGATAGTCTACAGGATGGCGCCGTCAGACTTAGAGATATTATACAAGATGATTGAAGAACTCAGGAACAAGGGATTCATTCGTGCAAGTGGATCGCCTTGGGGAGTCCCGATGATTTTTGTGAAAAAGAAGGATGGTACGTCCAGATTATGTGTAGATTATCGTACCTTGAACTCAGTGACAATCAAGAACAGATATCCTCTCCCGAGGATAGATTGATCAACTCAAAGGGGCAGCAGTATTCTCGAAGATTGACTTGCGGTCAGGATACCATCAGATCAGAGTCAGAGAGTAGGACATCCCGAAGACAGCTTTTAGATCTAGAAATGGGCATTGGGAGTTTCTTGTTATGCCATTTGGAGCAACCAATGTGCCAGTTGTATTCATGGACCTCATGAATCGCATTTTCATGCCATACTTGTATCAGTTCATGATTGTGTTCCTAGATGACATTTTAGTCTATAGCAAGTGTAAAGCAGAGCATAAGCAGCATCTCAGAGTTGTCCTTCAGATTCTCAGAGAGCACCAGTTGTATGCCAAGTTCAGTAAATACGAGTTCTGGCTCGATCGCATTTCATACTTGGGTCATATCATTATCAGAGGTAGGGTAGAAGTGGATTCCCAGAAGATCGTGGCTATCGAGATATGTCCAGTACCTAGCACAGTTGCAGAAGTTTACAGTTTTCTAGGCTCGGCCGGCTACTACCGACGATTTATTTCAGAGTTTGCCTGGATTTCAGCACCACTAACCCAGTTGACCGGCAAGAATGTGCAGTTTGCTTGGACAACAGAATGTCAGGATTCTTTTGAGAAGTTGAAGCGAGGCTTGATGACGGCACCCATTTTTACGCTTCCAGATGGGACCGAAGGATTTTCATTGTATTGTGATGCTTCAGGCAGAGGCTTAGGATGTGTTTTGATGTAGCATGGGAAGGTAATAGCTTATGCGTCACGTCAACTTCGTGATCATGAGAGAAATTATCCAACCCATGACTTGGAGTTAGCAGCAGTAGTGTTTGGACTTAAGCTTTGGAGACATTATCTGTATGGAGATAGGATGTAGATTTTCACCGACTACAAGAGGCTGAAGTATGTATTTACCCAGAAAGATCTTAACATGCGTCAGAGAAGGTGGCTAGAGCTACTTGTGGATTACGATGTCAACCTGCAATATCACCCAGGGAAGGCCAATGTAGTAGCAGATGCGTTGAGTAGGAGAGCCGGAGTTTATTTCCTCATAGCACAGCCAGAGTTATTAGCAGATCTTCAGAAGATGGGTATAGAAGTTGTCCTTCCTACTAATGCAGTATTGATGGCCAGCATGCAAGTTCAGTTCACTATAGTCGAGAGGATCCGAATGGCGTAGTCAACAGATTCCAAGCTTCAGCAACTCAGAGCAGAGTGTGTAGCAGGACGAAGACCAGAATTATATATCCATGAGGACGGTACGATTCGACATGGGAGACGTCTTTTGTGTACCCAGTGGAGATATCAGACAAGAGATCATGGCAGAAGCTCACAGTTCTCAGTATTCCATTCATCTGGGTGGTACAAAGATGTACCGTGATATCCGTCAGCACTTTTGGTGGAATGGCATGAAGAAAGTGATAGCCCGATTTGTCTCTCGATGTTTGGTTTGCCAACAAGTTAAAGCTGAGCATCAGCGACCAGCTGGACTTCTTCAGCCTTTGCCGATTCCAGAGTGGAAATGGGAGCATATAACCATGGATTTCGCGACTAGATTACCTAGATCCCCAGCTGGAAGAGATGCTATTTGGGTTATTTTAGACAGGCTCACGAAGGTGGCTCACTTTCTCCCGTTCAGAGTTGGTCAGTCGACGGCTCAGCTAGCAAAGATGTACCTTAGGCAGATTGTCAAATTTTACGGTGTTCCAGTCAGTATTACCTCGGACAGAGATTCAAGATTTACGTCGCACATTTGGCACAGTCTGCATGAGAGTTTGGGAACCCACCTCCAGTTCAGCTCAGCTTATCATCCGTAGACAGATGGTCAGTCAGAGCGTACCATACGAACCTTGGAAGATATGTTGAGATCTTGTACACTCGACTTCGGTAGTTCGTGGGAGGATCACTTGCACCTAGTGGAGTTCTCGTATAACAACAGTTTCCAAGCCAGTATTCAGATGACACCGTTCGAGGCACTGTATGGTAGGAAGTGCAGATCCCCGCTAGCATGGGACGATGTTGGAAAAAGGCAGATACTCGGTCCGAAAATGATTACTCAGACAGTTGAGGTGGTCAAAAGAGTCAGGGATCGTCTTCGCGTCGCACAAGATCACCAGCGTCATTGGGCCGATTCTCATCGGCGTCTCCTTGAATTTTTCGTCGGCAACCATGTATTCCTTAGGATCTCTCCTAACCGTGGCGTCATTCGTTTCGGCGTACGGAAAAAGCTTAGTCATAGGTATATAGGGTCGTTCGACGTTCTGGAGCGAGTAGGAGATGTGTCCTATCGTCTCGCTCTCTCGCCATCGTTACATGAGGTACATGATGTCTTCCATGTATTCCAATTACGACGGTATATTCCGGATCCGAGTCATGTCCTAGATCATTCGAAATTGGTTGTTGATACCAACCTTTCGTATGAGAAGAGTCCCGTATCCATATTGGATCGGAGAGAGAAGATACTCAAGAACAAGACTATTAGTTTAGTTCGTGTTGCTTGGGGTCATCACAATCTAGGTGAGTTAACGTGGAAGCGTGAAGATGATATCCGATCGCGATATCCCAACTGTTTGACTCGTAAGGTATGATGTCCTTCTTATGCCTTACACCCTCAGCTTCCTTGCTTGCATGAATGATTGCTTGATTGATTGCCTAGTTATAACTTGCTTGTGATTAGTATAGCTTGTTCTTGCCTCTCTAGCCTCTTGATTAAATTCTGAGGACAGAATTCTTTTAAGGTGGGTAGAGTTGTAACGCCCGTAGTTCGTATTACGTATTTTAGTATACGTGTACGTATTTTGACTCCTATTGCATGTCTCATTTCATGGTTTATTTTAGCATTTCATTGTTTATGGTTTATCTTGGTTTGGTTTGGCTTGGTTGGTTTGCTTTTGGGTTCATCATGAACAAGAAGAAAGCCCCTACCTACCACCACCATCATCATTTAAAACCCAACCTAACTTTTTTCTCTCCTCCACTTTCTCATTTACTTTCTTCCTTCTCCACTAAACTATCTCCACCTACCAGGAGAGGCTTAGGCAAGTGCAACTTGCTTCATGGAGGAACTCAATTTTTGTTGTTCCATTTTCTTCCTCACGAGATTCTAAGACACTTTAGTACTTAGCATTTTTGATTTCCATGGCTCATTTTATGTAGATCTAAGCTTGTTGAATTTTTAGATTTCTTGGGTTTTAATCTATTTAACCTTGTTATTTTCAAGTTTTGATTGTTCCAGGTTGTAGAAAATTTTGTTCTACCCTATTTTAACCTATGGAAGTTTGAATTCTGACCTTAGATGTAGATTTTTGGAGCTTAGAAGAAATGGCATCATGGTTCTTCTTCTTGAAAAAGTGGAGATGAAGAACAGTACTTAGCCATATGGCTTTTTCATGAAGCAAGTCTCCTTTGGCCGCATGGCCCTTGCCGCAT
Source organism: Iris pallida (assembly GCA_029216955.1). NCBI lineage: Eukaryota > Viridiplantae > Streptophyta > Magnoliopsida > Asparagales > Iridaceae > Iris > Iris pallida. The sequence continues at coordinate 22,248,506 of JANAVB010012198.1, forward strand.
GGCTTTAGCCGCATGGCCTTTACCCGCATGACTCAAGTTGACTCCAGCCGCATGAGCTTGTTCCCCCACTGTCGCATATGCCCGTTCCTCAATGGCCCCATAACTCTCATTCGGCCCTGCCGTATGCGACCCCCATCTATTGCCGCATGGCCTGTTCTAGCTTAGCCGCATGGCTTCGGTTGGCCCGAGCCGCCTGGCTTTGGTCCCCCAAGCCGCATGAGCCCCTGCCGCATAAGCCTGATGTCCTTAACCGCATATGCCCTTTTTTCTCCAGCCGTATGAGCCTGTCCCCATCGATTGCTGCATGGCTTCTTTTAGCCGAGCCGCATGGCTTGCTCGACTTGGCCGCATGAGCCCGTTCTCCCCGAGCCGCATGAGCCCTTAATCCCTGGCCCCTTCCATGCTTCCTTTTTCCCCCGGCCGCATGAGCCTGCTCCCCCTCCCGAGCCGCATGTGCCCGTCCCGCTTAGCCGCATGGCTCTTTCCATAGCCGTACACTAGTTTTAGCATGCTGAGTTGTTACATTTATGCTTTTTTTCTCATGAACCTCTGCGTAACTTGGGCCCCTTGATAGAATGCTTGTACCATGTAAATTTTGCACGCGTGCCATGAACACGACAGTGACCCGTAGTGGTGTACTCTTGATAAGTAATATGACATGATAGTAGCCCGTCGTGGCGCGCTCTTGACAAGTAAACCTGACATGATATACCTCAATATGTTGTTGTGACAGCTAGCATGACATGTCAAGAATGAATGGCCTGGACACCGTGGGCGATTGTGTTCGTACATATAAACCAGTATTGTCTTGCATCATGTCTAGGACGGGGACCCTTAAGTACCACGGTCAGGGGTACCTACTGAAATTGACTAAGGCTAATAACTAGAATAATCCAGTAGTCATGAAGAGATTTTCCAGCTACAGGCAATCCCATTATCTCGGCGCACAAGTGGACTTGTAGCCTACCGACGAGTAGGGCACATTTCCAACACACTGTCATGTGTTGCACACTTCATGAACGGATATTCGACCTGGATAACCTGGATGGTCTGCAGGGCTTGTGGCTGTTAGAATATTTTATTGCATCTTGCTAGTAACTAGGCCTATGATAACCTTAGTTAGTTAAAGTATCAAGTCGTACTTATTGCATGGCCGGGATTGATTAGATGGAGTCTAACCCAATCTAGTCTTGTCCTGATTCTGTACAAGATTGTAACATGACCTGATTACTTGTGCCTTACTTTATCGATAAATGGTGGGAAACTAAGTTCCGTTCAGACGAAGGGTTACAACCCCGGTCCTTGTTTGGTTTAAGGGTTGTAACTTGGTTATCTGAACAGTCCCATGGTTATCTTATCGTATATCATCATGATTTTCCATATCTCCAGTCTTTTATTACATAATTATATCTTGTGCTAATTGCTTGTTTTAGTTCTTAAGTGAAGCCTCCTTCGTGGCACTTGCTCTTTCTGGGATCTGACCCAGCTAGTTTTGCGTGGCCAGATACCGGAGTAGCTCCAGAGGATCTCCCTACCTTCCAGCCAGATGGTGACCACTAGGCGTAACCAAGGCAACGAGTGGGTTTCCTTTCGTTCTCCCACTTTATTATAAAAATATTCTTTTGAGGCGTTTAAACGGCGAGCACGTGTTAGCTCGTATTGCACTTTACTTACTGTCTGCCTACGGGCTGTAACATGATTGACGAATCCTAGGATTGATCATGTATGACTAAAACTCTTGCTAGTCTTCACATTTGTACGACTAGCTTCATGATCATCCAAATATATAATGTATGGGATGCCTTACTATTGTATATTTGATGCTCTAACATCTTGTAACTGCTTTTACTTGCTTGAGATTGAGACAATAGGCTTGTTCGTGACCATAAGAGACTGATGGCTTGTAGTTAAACCCTCATGTATCTAGACAGCCGTGACTGTATAGCGAGGTGGATTGCACTTCAATATACGTAGCTGGCTATGTCCGCCCCCGCTCTCCGGTATTCTGGTTCTGGGGTGTTACAATATATATATGTACACATATAGAAGATAGGGGGGAAATTATGCTTGTATGGCATGGGTGAGTGAACATGAAAATGGGAAGATAGTGTGCATGTAATATATATAGCATTATACATTACAAGCAACCAACTCTAATATAAACATAAGCTCTATACTCAACTCAAAATAAAACTAACATACATGGAGAATATATATTACACACATATATAGAGAGAGGGGATCATAGAGTGAAAGATATAATGTATGTGTGTGTGTAAAACCCCTAAGTTTCTACTATATTTTTTATATATATTAAATTTGGTACTGATTTAAAAATTTTGTATTGTACGTCGTATAGTCGTATTGTATGTCGCGCACGAAATTTTATTTTTCGTAGTTGCTCGACGAGTGCGAATATGTGCGAGCGTACATATTTTAAGAAAAACATTTTTTTATTTTATTAGTTTCAAAATAATATATGTAATATTTAATTTAGCTATCAAAATTTCCTAAATTTATGATTTTATTTATGAAAGGCCTTCTATTTGGAATAAATAATATTATTCATGCATACATATATTTCATAAATATTTGCTAGTTTAATTTAAATAAAAATATAATTTTTGAGATTTATTATGCAAAAAGATATTTAAAAATATTTATTATTTTTGAAATTATTATTATTGGTATTTTGAAAAATATATTTGGAAGTTATGGTGGCCATTTAAATCTTGATTTAATTTTTGGATTTATTTAAATAGTTAAATATTCAAAATTTATTTATCCCATTTGATTTTGAGCTAAAATTTAAATAGATTTAAATTGGATTTAATTGATTTGATTTTAAACTAAGAGAATTTGATTTGATTTAAATTAGATTTGGATTTGGATTTGGATTTGATTGCTTTTAAATTAAATTAGAAAATACCTAAATTGGGTTTAAAGGAATCCTAATTCTTATCTAATTGGGAATTCCCACATCCTATAAATAGGCAGGTACTCCTCCATGTTATTTTCATCACAAATCATCTTTCAAACCATCCTTGTCAAAATTTCTCTCTTTTTTCGTCATAAATTCAGCCTCAATTTTCAAAGGTTGTAGCAACTTCGAATGACCATAACTCCCAACTCCGGACTCCTTTTGACCTCCAATTTTTTTGTTGGAATCGTATTGAGGTATATTTTCTGAATGTAAATTTTATTTTCATAAATTCGGAACTTAAATTTCTGGAAAATTTGTGGAGTGTCAGTGGTCCAAAATCTGACACGTTTTAGTATTTTTTGAGATTCTGGGAGAACCAGGAATCAGAATCACCATCCGTTTGAAGTTTCGGAATACTGACAGAAAAATACATATCATATATTTTTCCCAAAAAATTTCCAGAATATTTTATTTTTGGTTTTTATTTTAAAAGTTTGTCACATCGTCTGAGTTATCTTGTGTAGCCCTGTGACTATTCTGTACCAAACGGGATTGTCGGTTTCACCAGCAAGGACCTCAAGCAAGACACCTTGCCATTTACTGTTTAATTATTTTATCTCATATTTCATGCATTATTTATTTTCTTTATGCAAAATAAACAGTGATACATGGCATAACCTGTTAGAACTTACTGTTCATTTATATTTCCTGCTATGTATTATTTTTCTCACATTAAACCTAGATTTAAGGGACCACCTTGTGTGTTGCATTCATTGGCCTTGACACATTGTACCACGAAGTTGTGTGTCGCATGTAGAACACGAAAGTGCGTGATTGGCTGGCCACCAGTACGTACAAGCCGTGCGATAGGAATAACCGCTAATAGAGATTGCATGCTAGTTTGACTTAGCGGTTATAGTGGTTTGTGTTATGGATACAACACAGTAGGCATTGGGCGGAGAGGATAATTCCTTAGCGTATGGGCTTCGATGCACTTCCCTTGTGACCCGGACTCTCCGCTGGAGATACGGGATTGATGACCCATGATTACTGATGGCGAGTGACGATTCTGCGGAACGTCATGCTCTTACTGATGGTGCCTCTGGTGCCCAAGGGGGGACCATGCCGATCATATTCAGCTAGGGCTCATGCGTAGGAAGGATTGTTCTTAACTACATATCACTTAGACCGGTTAGGCACCTTTATCCGTTAGGTACGAGTACTTTTGGTTTGGATACTTGTATCTGACCGTGGCTTGGAACAATAACTTGTCGCAGATTAGTTCGTCACATCTTGTTCTTGTTTGGTTGTAGGTGTGACTTACTACTTCGATGAAAAGGTATTGAACCTTGTTGGGGTCCGGATACCGTATTGGATTCATAGCATGGAAAGATACGTCGTCGTGAATTAGTTTACCATCTCCTGTCCTTGTTTGGTTGGGGGATGGTACGCTCGTTCAGTAGGTGCGTATTGGACCATGTTATAATTCGATTTACTTATTTATTTGAGCAATATTTATTCAGTTTATATGGCATGATATTATGTGTCTTGTTACGTCCCTCTAAGGACCTGGTTATCTCTCCAGGTGTGTGCTATTGTCTTTCGCAGGTGTTCTAACTCTAGCCGTGATCATCGTTGTTTCTTCGAGGATGATTGCATTTGGATCGTCTTCGCTTCGCTCACCAAATTCATATCTTTTTTTATGTATTTTTTTCTTTACTTGTTAGTAATGGATTTGTCTCCGCCCAACATATTGTATCAAGACAATTTATTATCTTTATATGATGTCTTTTATTCATTTATTTTGCGTGGATGAGATTAGTTATAGTTCTACTGCATTTTACAACTTATGTATTTATACGAGGCTTCCATATATTGGAGTATACTTCGTATGAATACAGCTGGCATGTCTACGTTCCTAGTCCTACGTATTTTGGGACTGGGGCGTTACATATTTTTGTGGTGGCCCATGCAGGTCGAGTTTGTCACTTCGGTTACGTTACTGTACCGATGTGAACCTGCAACATAGGATTAGAATTATAGGAATCTCATCCATACAGCTTGACCTCTTCCCTTGGCTTCAAATTCCGAACTCTCGTTCGACTTCCTTGAATTGCATCTTGCTTGATTCTTTTCTACCGTTGATTCTTATTTTCGTACTTAGTGTCAACTAGGAAAATGACTACACTAGTATATGCTCATAGGTCAAACACATGGCTAGAATGGTTATATTGGCAATTGGAATACATTTAAGACTCTAATTGAGTTAAAGGGTTTTTTTAGTGTGATTTAATGATTAGTAATTTGTAAAGTAGGATATTACCACAGAAAGTTTTAACCTTGAGATTTCTAAATAGTAAACACCAGAGGACTTATAGAATTTCATACTTGGTTCAAGAAATTTATTGATTTTCAAGATTTGATATTTATGAATTATTGTATTATAGTTATACATCCTTGCACAAGTATAAAATTGATTTGCTTTTCGAGTTGTGATACTTATGAGTTTTGGGTGATAGATATACATCTTTGTACAAATATGAATTTATTTAATTTTTTTGAGTTTTGATGTTTATGATTTATTGTATTATAGTTATACACCTTTGAACAGTTATAAATTTGGTTTGAAAATGATCTTAGCTTTTAAAAATGGCCGTAGGAATTATTTAAACTGAGTTGTACAACTTGCAATTTTCGTATTTAGTAAATTTTGAATTTTAAGCGAAAGTAATGATGGTAATTTTTGGTTTACAATAATTGAAAATGATTTTTGAGAATTTTTCTTTATTTTAAATTGTGTCCTATGATTGAGGATTTACAAATCTATTTAGATTTTTGGTAAAAAAAAATATGTTGACTGATGAGATTATTTGAAAATTTAGTTTAATGCGGGATTGCTAATATTAAAATTTTGGAAGAATTTCAAAGGATGTGATGGAAAGTTATTTTGGTTGGTTAAAGGAAGTTACCATTTAAAGGTTGTGATTTTGTTGGAATAACTTAGCATGAATGGAAGTTAAAATTGATGAGAGCATTGAGCTTAATTTTTTAGATTGCTTTTAATATGCTGAGAGTTTTATTATGAGTTATTTGAAAACTTGAGAGTGTTAAATTTTGATGGATTGTAAAATTTTTGTGGATTCGTAAATTATGAACTCTTGAGTTAAATAATTGAATTTAAATGTTAATTTTGGAAAAGGTTAGTAGTAACGTGATAAAATTTTGCTTTGAGATTTTATGAGAGTGATTTAAATTTTTATGATGAATTTGAACATCTTGGAGTGAATACAAATTTTGGTGGTTTATTTTTGAAAGTTTATTTTTGAAATTTTTTGGAGAAAACTCGAGTTAAAATATTAATGGTAGGCCACAAAGGTAGCCCTAATGAGTTAGAAGTATTCCACACTAAGTGCCATGTCACTTATGACTATGATAGTAGTATATACACAAGTGTTGTTAGTCATCTATCCAGCTAGGTGACTGTATTCCACCTCGACTTACGCGACCTTTCTTCAATTCTAGATCTTTTAATTGCGACCTTCTAACCCATTTGCAATTTGAATAATGATTTAATGGTTCCTTAACTGTATTCATCTAGGAGACTATCTTCTCTCCGAAATTGTGTTTCTAAATTATTTTTAATGGATTCTTTAATTAATTTTATTTCACGCTTTAACTTGATCTTCTTTATTTTGTGCATTAATTATCACCTCGTGAACTCCCACTTTCTATTTTTGATCTTCTGGCGTCCCCTACCGTGACTTGTATATTTGGAGTACAATACTACACTTTTTCTTCCAACAAATTTCATATGTAAGACCTAGACAAGTCCACCTTCAAGTAGATGTATCATGTCCCACTAAAACACGTCTCCTTGTACACTATTTTCATGATAGGACCTTCTGGTTAAAATGGCCAAACTATAACCTCTACCATGACACCAAAATACTTTCCAACTTCAATTAAGAGATCCAACCTTGACTCAATCCCTTAACCCGATAGGTGATTTTTGTTCAACTTAGTTCCTTAAATGCTTAAATTTGTGCTTTATCTTGATTGCTTAACCCATTGTCTCATCCCATTACTAGTTTAACTCTTGTAAGTTGGGTAGAATACCTCACGGCCCAACAAAGCCTTTGTCCTTGTGACCTATGTGGATAAATTTGCTTAGCATATAAGTTCAGAGGACCCTAACTTAGCTAGTCAACCAAGACAACTGTATAGGCCCAAACTTCGGGCGAGCCTTGATCTTAAAAGATCTGAGACTATTTAAAATTTCCTTCATCAGTACCTCCCTTGCTCATATTTTGACTATCTCGCGCTGCTAACGTAGCTTCAGTTTTGCAAGCTTATTTCGTTATCAAGCTTGATCATGACATATTTTATTGGGTGCACCCACTAACATATTGTCTAATCAGAACTGGTGCATGATGGTCTGATCAACCCATTGTACTTTGGTTCGCTTATCACATATTGTCCTACGCGGATGGGGACATAGCTAAACTTGTCCTCTAGAGTCCCATCCGCGACTGCCTTGACAACTCCTTTTGAATTATTTGGTCGCCTTTGAACCACGTATTCGTATTCGATAACGCCTCCTTCGAACTTTATGTTGCGTTCGCCTTCACCTATTTTAGAAGGACGAAAGCGTCGTACTAAAACTCCTCTAGCTGTCCTATCACCATGACCATTACCACCCAATGTAACCATATCTTTGTCTTGAACTACTCGACCTTTTCCTCGACACTAAATTTACAATCTTGACTTTCTAATCACTTGAATTTAAGAGTTATTACAATCGTCTCTTAATCATACCCTCAACCTAGACTACGACCACATAAACTTCCATAAACCCTCCTATCTACCGTTGTGCCTTCTCACCCCCTCCTAATTCTTAATTTAGAGGACGAAATTCTTTTAAGTTGGGTAGGATGTAAAACCCCTAAATTTCTACTATATTTTTTATATATATTAAATTTGGTACTGATTTAAAAATTTTGTATTGTACGTCGCATAGTCGTATTGTACTTTGTGCACGAAATTTTATTTTTCGTAGTTGCTCGACGAGTGCGAATATGTACGAGCATACATATTTTGAGAAAAATATTTTTTTATTTTATTAGTTTCAAAATAATATATTTAATATTTAATTTAGCTATCAAAATTTCCTAAATTTATGATTTTATTTATGAAAGGCCTTTTATTTGAAATAAATAATATTATTCATGCATACATATATTTCATAAATATTTGCTAGTTTAATTTAAATAAAAATATAATTTTCAAGATTTATTATGCAAAAAGATATTTAAAAATAGTTATTATTTTCGAAATTATTATTATTGATATTTTGAAAAATATATTTGGAAGTTATGGTGGCCATTTAAATCTTGATTTAATTTTTGGATTTATTTCAATAGTTAAATATTTGAAATTTATTTATCCCATTTGATTTTGAGCTAAAAATTTAAATTGGATTTAATTGATTTGATTTTAAACTAAGAGAATTTGATTTGATTTAAATTAGATTTGGATTTGGATTTGGATTTGATTGCTTTTAAATTAAATTGGGTTTAAAGGAATCCTAATCTTATCTAATTAGGAATTCCCACATCCTATAAATAGGCAGGTACTCCTCCATATTATTTTCACCACAAATCATCTTTCAAACCATCCTTGTCAAAATTTCTCTCTTTTTTTGTCATAAATTCAGCCTCAATTTTCAAAGGTTGTAGCAACTTCGAATGACCATAACTCCCAACTCCGGACTCCTTTTGACCTCCAGTTTTTTTGTTGGAATCGTATTGAGGTATATTTTCTGAATATAAATTTTATTTTCATAAATTCGGAACTTAATTTTCTGGAAAATTTGTGGAGTGTCAGAGGTCCGAAATCTGACACGTTTTAGTGTTTTTTGAGATTCTGGGAGAACCAGGAATCAGAATCATGATCCGTTTGAAGTTTCGGAATACTGACAGAAAAATACATATCATATATTTTTCCTAAAAAATTTCCAGAATATTTTATTTTTGGTTTTTATTTTAGAAGTTTGTCACATCGTCTAAGTTATCTTGTGTAGCCCTGTGACTATTCTGTACCCAACGGGATTGTCGGTTTCACCAGCAAGGACCTCAGGCAAGACACCTTGCCTTTTACTGTTTAATTATTTTAGCTCATATTTCATGCATTATTTATTTTCTTTATGCAAAATAAACTGTGATACATGGCATAACCTGTTAGAACTTACTGTTCATTTATATTTCCTGCTATGTATTATTTTTCTCACATTAAACCTAGATTTAAGGGACCATCTTGTGTGTTGCATTCATTGGCCTTGATACGTTGTACCACGAAGTTGTGTGTCGCATGTAGAACACGGAAGTACGTGATTGGCTGGCCACCAGTACGTACAAGCCGTGCGATAGGAATAACTGCTAATAGAGATTGCATGCTAGTTTGACTTAGCGGTTATTGTGGTTTGTGTTGTGGATACAACACAGTAGGCATTGGGCGGGGAGGACAATTCCTTAGCGTATGGGCTTCGATGCACTTCCCTTGTGACCCGGACTCTCCGCTGGAGATACGGGATTGATGACCCATGATTACTGACGGCCACTGACGATTCTGCGGAACGTCATACTCTTACTGATGGGGCCTCTGGTGCCCAAGGGGGGACCATGCCGATCCTATTCAGCCAGGGCTCATGCGTAGGAAGGATTGTTCTTAACTACATATCACTTAGACCGGTTAGGCACCTTTATCCGTTAGGTACGAGTACTTTTGGTTTGGGTACTTGTATCTGACCGTGGCTTGGAACAATAACTTGTCGCAGATTAGTTCGTCACATCTTGTCCTTGTTTGGTTGTAGGTGTGACTTACTACTTCGATGAGAAGGTATTGAACCTTGTTGGGGTTCGGATACCATATTGGATTCATAGCATGGAAAGATACGTCGCCGTGAATTAGTTTACCATCTCCTGTCCTTGTTTAGTTGGGGGGATGGTACGCTCGTTCATTAGGTGCGTATTGGACAATGTTATAATTCGATTTACTTATTTATTTGAGCAATATTTATTCAGTTTATATGGCATGATATTATGTGTCTTGTTACGTCCCTCTGAGGACCTGGTTATCTCTCCAGGTGTGTGCTATTGTCTTTCGCAGGTGTTCTAGCTCTAGCCGTGATGATCGTTGTTTCTTCGAGGATGATTGCATTTGGATCGTCTTCGCTTCGCTCGCCAAATTCATATCTTTTCTTATGTATTTTTTCTTTACTTGTTGGTAGTGGATTTGTATCCGTCTAACATATTGTATCAAGACAATTCATTATCTTTATATGATGTCTTTTATTCATTTATTTTGCGTGGATGAGATTAGTTATGGTTCTACTGCATTTTGCATCTTATGTATTTATATGAGGCTTCCATATATTGGAGTATACTTCGTATGAATACAGCTGGCATGTCTACGTTCCTAGTCCTACGTATTTTGGGACTGGAGCGTTACAGCGTGTATAGGATCTGTCCTGATCAGGACAGTAGAGGTTCAGAATAGGTTAGTGTGTGACTAACATTATAGGAATAGTGTCTCATGAAACATGGCATGTAGGTAGTGTATAGTGTGTGCAAACATTGCTTATTCATGTGTTCTTCAAATTCCAGAAATTGTGGTGTGAATGTGTACTGAAATCAGTACTCACACCTGTGTTCTCAGGTTAAGTCTCATACATATGGGCTTAACAGTCAATAGGCTGTGTGTAATATCAATGTGTTCAGGAATGGGCAAATCAGTGGTGTAATTGTGTCAATGTGTGTGAGCCATGTGTGTGACTGAAACAATGGTTTAAATAGGGTGTTAACTCAGTCCTCTGGAAAATGTGAATGAGAATATGAATTCTCAGGAATGCATGAATTCCCATTCACACATTCAAACCAAACCAAATTCGAAATCCCAGTTTCCCCTTCACCAAACATAAACCCCATATTGCAGTAACTAATACATATGTAATGCATTAATATGGTGATTTAGATCATCAATCTGCAGTTTAATTATAATAAAAACTCAGAATCACCAAATCAGTAAACATGTATCAGTGAGAAAGGGGAATTGAAATTCGAAAATGAAAACATGCTAATATTATGAATTAATGGTTGGTAAATGGAGATACACATGTGATAGTGTCATGGGTGTCTTCGTGTCCAAGAAACTGGACACAATCGTGTCTAAACACCACACAAACACAGACACAAAACTGTGCACACAATCATCATGCACGCGTGCACATCATTCATGGATATGACACGACACGAATTAGGACTCGTGCTCGTGCCTATGGGTTTGCCTAGAATAGGTCTAGGGCTAGGTCACCCTAAATTGTGTCCAATACATGTCTTTGTGGGACACGAACACTGTGTCAGAGGGTCCCTGGGCGACTGTGCACGACGGTGCAAAATACGTGCGGGCAAGATTACTCCTAAACCACTAAACAAGGTCCCACGAAATTTTAGGGGCTTGATGTCAGTCACCTAGGGAAGGTTCACACCAAATTTTCTGTCGAGAAGTGTCGTGTCCAGTGAGTACTAGGACACGGGCAGCAGGGCACTTAGCTGAGCCCAGTGCAGCGTGTCCAACACCAAAATCCGACACAAAAAGACACAAAAATAATTTCAGTCTTCACAAATATTGACATACACCTATAGATCTAGGTATCTACGTAATTAGTTTTACAAAATACGAAAATAAATTCCTAAGAGGAATTTTAACAAATACCTATCTATACACTATGACACGTGTCCGATACGGATACAAAATGGACACAAAATTAACCCAAACTCTAGTGACAGCTAGGGGACACCTAGATCTAACTGTAGATGCAAAGAAATAAAAAAAAAAGAATAGGTTTGAGTGGTTTACCTATTGAGTGTCAAACTCAAAGAAAGCCCCAAATGGAAGGAATCCAAATAGCAACTCCCAAGCTCCAAATTGCACAAAAACTGAGATAAATCTCCACAAACAGTAAATAAATAGTAATTAGATCCTAATGCAAAAGACTAGAGTCAAAAAGGAATTGAAATGGATTTATTAGGAATTTTGGAAAGTGGGGATTTACCTTTCCTTCAAAAACTAGGTTAAGCACAAAAAAAGCAAGAACAAGTGGAAGAGAATACTTACAGGGAAGGGGAAGAGCCCTAAGTGGCCGGCCATGGGGGCTTAGTTAGGGTTAGGGTTACATACTATGGGCCTATGGGCTTAATTACATAAGTCATTGAATAGAAATCACAAGTCATTGAATTAAATCATAAGTCATGAAACCATTTCACTTAATCTTAATCCTCCTATTTTAAAACTAATTTCTAATGACTAAAATAGGTTAACTTAAGTTAGACTAGGGTCACCATAGCTAGGGTTAGCTTCTAGGCTAGTCTACAAAGTCTTAATAAGTCAAAGTCAAAATCACAATCACCAATTAAATAAATTAAATAAATTTAAAAAAATCACAAATGACCAAAATACTATCAATCTAAAATATGGTAATGACAAATCTACCCTCCTTAAAGGCTATGATGTTAAATTTAGAAATTTAGTAATAGAGAAGAGATTTTAACTATATGCAATAATGATACAAAATTGAATAAGATATTGTAAGAAATGGCTAGAAACAGAAAGAACACAAGAATTTTGAGTTATATAAAATATAAAGATTTTGTGAAAATTTTAAATTTCAGGAGAATAATATTGAACGTGTACGTTGAAGGAAATATGAAGGTTGAATTTATAATGAAGAATAAGTTTTGTAAGGCCTAGTGGGTTTAGATTTAAAAAATACAAGGAGAGTAAATTGAATAAGTTCAAGGATTACATAAAACTTTATTTAGAGGCTTCTGATCCAATTTAGGATAAGGTGGAAGAATTTAGATTTATGATGATTAAGTGGTCAGTTTTGATTTCCTAGTAAGAAGGGTATGCTTCATGAATAATGTTTCGGAACCTAAAAATTTAGCCTATAGTGATCATGGCAAGGTCAAATCTTTATGACAGAAGGATATAATTTTGATGGTAGTCATATAAAGGTTGATTTTTATATTGGAACTTGTGAGATAAAAATATGATTGGCAAATGATAAACTTTATAGTATCAGAGAGAGAGATGATTAACTTGACTTTCCTATGAAATCTTTTCTCTTGTTTTCCCTTTAAAAGGAGAAATTTGACTTATTCCATATCTTTGAATCACCCTTTAAAATTTTTCAATATCATTGAATCCTAGCTCCCTTAATCACGACCAATCGACTTTGACCATCTTTTCTTATCATATTAATATCTTGGGTCGTACTCAATTGAATTAAATTTAATTGTGACCTGAATCTCCATCCTTGTATGCTCGTGCTCAGACTTCGATGACCTTGTCCTCCATTTTGCCCAAATCTTGATTACCTAGAATTAATCAACTTAAATCGTATCGAGACTAAATTTTCTTAATATATATATTGTGATTAGATTTCAATGCTGTTGACTTTCGTTCTTTAAACTTTTGATTTTGATTTTTCTTTGAATAGTACCCCTTTATAGATAGTTACTAGTTATCTTTATTTTATTTTTGATAATTACCAATTTTCATATAGGATGGTAGATAGCCTTACAGCCTTGGTGATTTGTTGTTTCTGTAACTTTTCCAGTTTAGCACCCCAGATTGCTTGTATGTTTTGATACCCTATGACCGTTTTGGTTTAGCATGACTAGTATACCTAGATGAGACTTTCAACCGCCACCGTATGCCATGACCTTGTATGTCATTTTTTAAATTGTATAATTTAGGTAAGTTCTAAGACTTTGATTGTTGGGGACGAGACTCTAGAAGAAGTACGACCATCTTAATTTCGAGGATGAAATTTTCTAAGGTGGGTAGACTTGTAGCACCCACTTTTCTAAAATGAGGGTAATTTTAAACTTTTGTAAAAGTTTATTATTTAATAATAGGATTTATAATTTATGGGATTTTTTAATTAATTTAATACTATTTAAAATTGGTGAATTATAATTTTGATGTTTTAGCTAGTGAACCCTAGAACTGTTGAGCCTAGAGACTAACCATGACCATGGAGACCTAACCATGTGATTAGAATGACTATTTACAACTTTTTAGGCTAAGGGTATTTTGGTCATTTTGTGACTTTTGAATTATTTAGGATTTTGATTATTGGTAAATTTTATATTATTTTAATAATATTTAAATTGATGTATTATGATTTTGGTCACTTTTTATATTTTAATATTTTAGGAATTTTTATATTTTAATATTAATTTTACGGGATTTGTTTAGTCGGGTTTGAGTTTCGTTTCGTTCCGACTTGTGTTAGTGACCCGGGTAGCTTAGACTGTAGATGGGATCCCAAGATTAGTTAGTTATGGCCAACAAACCCCACTAATTAAGTTAGTGAGTTTAGACTAATCCCACTTGTTAGATTGATTAAGTTAGAGGCTTAAATTTAACCCTATTGATCCCAAACTTGAACATAACTTAAAATTAACCAAGAGGGCTAGTTGAGGCCTTATTGGGCTTCCCCCAAGGCCCAAATAGGGTTTAATGGTAGCCATTATAGCTAGGTTAGCCTCCCTTCCTTTTATTTCATTCCATCTTGCCTCTTTTCCTTCACAAAGTGTTCTTCCCCAAATTAGAGGGCTTCCATCTTTGATTTGATCTCCAAATCCTTACATCCCTTCACCAAAACTTTCATCTAACCTTCTCATACTACCAAGGGAGGGTGCTAGAAAAGTGCAAGGAGGAGTGTCCTTTTTGGAAGATCTTCGTGTCGGAGCCGTGTCCTTGGGAGTTTCATTGGGATTCCACTCCCAATAGGTAAAACCAACCCTCTAAATTGATTTCCTAGGCATATTAGTTAGTTTTGAATCCATAGGATCCACCCCCATACATGTACCCTATTTAGATTCAAATTTGAGGCCATTTAGAGCTCTCTTGAGGATTTTAGATATGTGTCTTGTGTCCTACTTGATAGATCTCAAATTAGGACACCCCATGTGTATGTATGTATGCTAATAGTTTAAATAGATATTTAAATTCAGTTTTAGAATGGTTAGAGAGTGGATTGATCTTAGTTAGGATGGTTAGAATGAGTTTCATTTGGATACCTATGTTGGTATCCATGTATCTTGGCCTACATGTGTTTTTTTGTCCAAAATAACTCAAATTCGTCATAATATTCATCCACATTTTTATTAACCAAAGCAACTTAGAAATGTCATAACTTTTAGCTTAGAACTTCGATTAATCTTCCGTTTTTTTAAAAGAACCGTATCGAAGTTAGCTTTCCAAATATATATTTTAATAAGCTAAAATCGTTCTAAAACTTTCTGTAAAACTATTTGAGTATCAGCTGTCTGAAAGACAAATGCGTTTCGGGGTTTTCGCGATTCCGGGAGCTTTCGGACACGAAAATACCATCCGTTTGAAGTTTCGGAAAGCTAACATGAAGGGCTAAGACATACTTTAATCCTAGAATTTAGTGAAGACCCAATTGGTATAGTATTGGTTTTAAGTAGAAGAGTGACTATACGACATAGGTATTTTGTGTAACCTATGAGCCTATGTAGTATGGATATTAAATAAATGTAGAGTATGTAATGCATGATATGTTAGATGAATGAAATGATATATATATGATATGTATCCTCTTTATATTAATGTATATATATGGTTGAATGCAAGCATGTAGGAATGCAATCAATGTAATGTATGTAAGTAATGCATAAATGCATGAATGAAAGAATGATATACAATATATGCATGAAAGTATATAATGAATGCAAGGTATACATGTAATGATAGATATGAATGCATAATGTATACATAATATAATACAATATATAATGATAGCATGTATGGTAATGTAGAATATATGATGCAAACATGTATATGCCCACTGTTTTTTCTTTTTCTTACATTTTTTCTTCCCTTCCCTTTCCATTTCAGTTTTTTTCTCTTTTTTCCCCTCTTCTATTTTTACATGTTGTTTACAATGTATATAATGTATAGATGCATGTATGTATGTAATATGCATGAATAACATGTATGTAATGTATGTATGCATATATGATATGTATGTATGCATCTATGTATGTATGTTTAGGTGCATGAATGAATGCAAGTATGCATATATGATATGTATGTAGGCATGTATGCAATGTATGTATGTATACATGATATGTATATATGCATGTATGGAATGTAAGTATGTATGTATGTATTTCTATACACTGAGTTAACCTATAACCTTTTACACACATGCATTCATACACCCTTTGACACCATGTATCCCATGTCACGTACACCTACATATCACTAAATCTGAGAACATTAACACATATCCTTTCACACACATGCCAAACACACACACTCACTTACTTACTCTTTTACCTCTCCTTCTATATATATATATATATATATATATATATATATATATATATGTGTGTGTGTGTGTGTGTGTGTGTGTGTGTGTGCCTATATATATATGTGCCTATATATATAGCTTCCCTATATATATATCTATGTATATGAATATGTGAATGTGAATAATATATATATATTATATGACTAAGTTTGTGTGCCTTGTTAGCTTATGGTTTAGTTTTGTGCTTGGTTTAGCAAGTGACTTAGGCTATGAGTTAGTAGCTATCTTGGATACTTGATTTGCATAGACTTAGTTTGTTTAGATCTAGAATTGACTAACCTAGACTAGTTGACCATTATTGACCCAACCCTAGCTAGTTTGACCACAGTTGACCTAGTTTGACTTTATAATTGACCAGAGTTGAGCAAGAGTTGACTTTGACCTAGATTGACTTAGACTCATGTAGATTGTATTATAATTTCAATTACCATATAAATTGAACTCTTTATAACTTGTATTGCTCTAACTAGGACTATGTGACTCCAGTTGGCCATCTTTTTATATCAGCTGTTCAGGGTATCGGGCGAGTACATTCTCTGACCGTTTTATACATGCTAGGACTATATTCTTGCTCTAGATTACTTTACTTGATGTTGTCATGATGGTAACATGGATTAGTACTATATGAATCTTTTTATGCGATGTTATCCCCCTCGGGAGCATCGGATACATCATGTCATGTGTGTTTCACTTTCATCATGTATTCCTGTACTTTCAGCATTCATGTGTGTACTCTCATAATTCATGTACTCCCATGTTCACGGAGCCCCCATGTTTACATTCATGTGCACCCATTTATAGGCTCCCATGTGATATCATGTATAATAACAAACTTGAACGGATCCTTGTGTATTGATTGGGAATGGGGGAGTAGAAATGGTCATGTGAATATTTCCAAAGTAGTGTAGCCATGTACAAACTCTCATGTTTATTATCAAGCCGTTCACATGTCTATCTTGTACTCTAAATCACTAGTTCACTATTAGTTCTTTACTTATAGTAGATATTTCCATTACAGGCATCTCTTTATTTCATGTCCTTTCTTTCAGCGATTTATGTATCTTACTCTATTGCATGCTTTATATTCCTGTCATGATATAAACTGCGTGAGATGTACTGTGTTCGCTTCCGTCCTGACTGGACCTGTTGATAAATTTTACAAATAGCTTGGAGGTTACCTGCTAGCCTAGAGGAGACACAGTAGAGGTTGGTGTAGATGGCTAGAGTTTTTCTTATTTTATTTTCAGTTGTCTTGAGTTGTATTTATTTTATGCTTGTTTGAGTTGGTGTTGATAATACCGAGATTTATTTCTCTCTGTTGTACTTCTCTTGTGGATTTATAGTTATCTTATCGTGCTACTTCTAGTTTTGGTGATTGAGTTTTATCTTGCTGTGATTGTCCTCCGTACGGAGAGTATATCATATTGTACTTAGTTTTAATTCTGACCTAGAACAGCGTTCTACCGCCGACACTGCGGCGTAGGCTGGACGTACCTACTTCTCGTGCCCTACACTGGGTACGGGTCGTGGCAATTCTCAATCCATGAATGCCTTGGTATTTCTTTTATAATTTCTTTATCGTTCATGAACTTCGTATTTTACACTCAACTATTTCCTTTGCTTTCACGTGTCATTGCTTTTCGTCTTTTCCTATTTTGGAGTGACGAATGCTCGTGTTTTATCGAATTTATCAGTATTCCTTAGGTAAATTGTGTAAATTAGTTGCTTAATACAAATTTTGGTTGTATTTATAGATATGTGGGCTTTTGGATATGCCATAGGTCGTAGGTATATAGTGTTGAGTTTTAGCAACTAGTAGACAAGTTATGAAATTTTATGGCAATATGTGTTTCGATAGGGCAGTGTGACCAAAGGTGGATAGACGTCCTCAAGGCACAATATGATTCATGTAGTTATTATGAATCCTTGAATGAAGTTATTATGAATCCAAACCTGAATGAGAGTGGATTTGATTCAATTTAAACTTTGAGGCAGTTTTTATAAGATATAACCTTGTGTTATAAAAGATTGATGGATTCTAAGGTGGGTAGAAGTTGTTTTTCCAAAATCAAATTAGAAAGAAAAATTTTATATATTTAATGTGGAATACTTAGAAAGTGGTTGATAAGGCAATCAAGTAAAATAAGTTTGAGCTTTTTACTTCAAGAATTTTAGAACGACATTTATGGTTATTGAGTTAATGCAAAAAAAAGAATTGGGGATAGAGATTTGACTTGTGGAGAAGAGTATCATGATGATTGAATTTAAAATTAGGTATATATATGATTTTTTAAAAAAATTACAATTAGAGGAATAATTAAAATTTGAATTTTGAGGGTTCAATTTTAAAGTGACTAAATTTCGAGGACAAAAATTTTCTTAGGTAGGTAGATTGTAAGATCCACCAAAATTATATAGGATTTTGGTTATTTAATTTAATTAATAATAATTATTTGATATAATTTTTTGTATATTGGTATTTTGTACCCATTCTCGTAGCTTTGAGATTGGTAGCACAATACTAGATAGTTACTCCTAACAAAATTTGTATTCGTGACCTAGTCGAGCTCCTTTAGACTTGTACCATTTATGTCACACTCAAACACGTCTCCATATGCTTTATTTTTATAGAACAACATTTGTGTACGAAAACCGTAGTTCAATATTTACTTTTTTCTTATGTCCGTTCCAATCGAAATTGGAGACACAAATACGACCCGAACCCTTCGTCCCAAAGGAGCGTCTTGATCTAGACTAACCTTAGAACACTCATGTAGCTTGTGTTCCATTCAAATGGACCCATACACACTCGCTAAACAACCATAAAATAGTAGGACATTGTTTTAGGTAAATTGTTCTAGTGAGCTACACTAGTCTATTGGTGCACCGAAATAGCTCAACCCAAAGTGTCAAATAGTGAAACAACTTGATCCTAACATATATAGAACTTCTTTAGCTAAATCCTAGTGGGCTTAGATCAATCTTTTGGGTTCAAAAGGTTAGTGGACAACAGCTTATATAAATGGCATTCCATATGTAAATAGTTGGTGTACATATTGGGTTTAGCTCAAATAAATAACCAAATGGTCACTAAACCAAACCTAAGTTAAGGGAGGATTAGTTAACCTCAACATGAGGGTCTTAGACTCAATTTTAAGCATATAAATAATAGGTATAACTGTAATGCCCCGCTCCGCGAAGGCACTAGATAAACAGAAAGATCGGATTGCTGGCTCTGCAACAGAAGACGATTGATCTGGGTGAGTGGACAAAGTCTTATTTTATGATTCGCTTGCGCCTAATAAGGATCTGAGCTTTTGAACGAATGTTGTTGCTAATAACAAGATGCTAGACTTTGAGTATGCTTAAGAGAATCCACACATTGTTTGCTAAGAAAGAGAACGGTTTCCTACTTGAGAAGAAGATGAAATTGTTTATGAGTTGTTCGATTGATGCATGATGGTTTCATTTGATATTGCATTTGCATTGGGGAATCCATATAGCGACGAGCTGAACCCTTACGAGTCACATCGGCTAGCGACGAGCTGAACCCATGCGAGTCACAGCGGTTAGCGATGAGCTGAACCCAAGAGAGTCACAGCGGCTAGCGACGAGCTGAACCCATACGAGTCACAGCGGTCAGCGACGAGCTGAACCTAAGGATGGTACAACGGCTAATATAGAAATGATATGTTGGCTTTTCAAAGATGTTTTCAAAAGAATATAAACTGACTCTGTATGCATGGAATGAACATAGGTAAAAGTAGCAAGATCACATCACAAGAAACATTTTTTCACTAAATGAACAGTAATCGTTTCAGACAAATATAGCTCTTTGTTCACAATCACCAGTATGCTGATATATTGACCCACCATCAGTCTGCATGCAGGTGCACTATGCATCGAGAAGGATAGTCCAAAGCGATAGCCCAAGCCTCATCCTCAAGAGCCAGAAATCAGAAAAGATGCCAAGAGATGACATCTGTTACAAGAGTTGCTTTTGTATATAAAGGGATGTAATATTTGGGAACGGGATCATTGTAATCTGTAAAGTTCTGAGAGAATGTAACATTGTATCAGAGAGAATCGAGAGCTTGTAATCTGTTCAAATGAAATCAATAAAAAGAATTGTTTCTTGTTACCATTGTGTTTAATGCTTGTATTCTGAAATATGTCTGCTGATGCTTCAACTATCTGCGATATGTTCCGCTACATATTGTCAATCGTGTCGATCTTGTCTTGTTCCAGGTCTTGGCCTTGTGCAAGCGCAACTTAGGCTTGTACGGCATCACGCCTTAGCGAGGACGAACGGTCTCGAAGAGTCCGAAGCGAGGACGAAAGGACTCTGCGGGATCGGGGAGTGACAATAACAGCCACATGTTTAGGTCAGTCCACTTGGTATATTTAGTGGTTGTGTGGCGTATGTGGAGGGTTTAAGCCCAAATAAATTACCCAAATTAGCACCAAACCAACCCTGGCTTAGAGGAGGGCTATTTAAACACATAATGAAGATTTTAGACTAATTTTTAGGCCCTTCAACTAGTGGGTACAATAAGAATAAGCTACCATATGTTAGAGGGTTTGGAATGGATAACACACTCCATGTAGTTGCAAAAACTACATTTTCCACTACCCTATTTGCAAGGCCACTACTCCACAACTCCACAGCCTATACACTCTTTCCAAGCCATTTTCCTTCAATTTCCTTCAATATTCTACCCCCTAAGCCCCCTACAAACTGGTGGAAATTCTGTGCACTTGGCTGAAACTTCGTCCACTTCAGAGCGCTCTGACGACTAACCACGAAGGCGTAGCACCCAAGTAGGAATCCTAGAAGGTACCTTGGTGTCTTGGCTTACTAGAGAAGGAGTTTCAAGGCCTACACTCAATGTTTTCCCCTTGGAACACCTCTCACAACCCGCGTGGACTGATTCGAACATTTGCTAGATTCGTTGGAATTCAACATCGTTCCAAGTACCTCGTCAATTTCCATCCCGAATACTTGGAAACTAGATCTAGGACTTCCTTGGTATGTTGAGAAATAGGTAGATACCCTAATAATCTAATTAAAACCTATTTTAAATGTGGTTCCTTGGTATGTTGAGACATATGTAGATACAATTATTTGAAGGTTTGTTGATTATAAGATCTGAGGGTTAGGTGACTCACCTTAAATTATATTTAATAAATTAGAGCATACCTTTAGTAACTAGTTTTCCATGTTACTATTTTAGTCAATATATTATATATATAAATGTATAAATAAATGTACTTTGCATGTGTATTAAATTCTAGATTAATAATTGGTTAATTAGTATTTTAGTTTAGGCTCTCGGGACATTGATACTTTGGGTTCGTGATCAGGTTCACAACTTTCTTTCTCAGGAACCCAGGCAAGTATACATTGCCAATATGTACAGTTTATCTATGCATGCTTATCTAATGTTGTTACTCTTCATGTTATCAATTTTTATACTCTGTTTAATTATCTATGCCCTTGTACATGTTCACTATACTGGTAGTTATTGTTATAATTCACTTGTATAGATCATCGTATTGAGTGAGAGCTTGACTTAACCTGACTTGACCATTTTACTTGACTCGACTTGACTTGACCATTATTCGATACTAGTATTGGCTATTTGACCACTCTCGACTCGGGAGTATCATGCAGGTGCCACGATAGAGATTTACCATAGAAAGGGAGCTCCACATGACTACTCTCTATAGGACAGTAGGAACCACACAAGGCTGCAGTTATATGATTCCTTTATTAGCCATTCTTAGCATCACAGTACTATAACATGTCATTAATTATCTTTCTCTTATTAGCTTACCCTGTACTTTTATTATTCATATTGTTATTTCTTAGTCTCTTTCCTGTCTATTTCATGCATTTTGCATAAACTGTACATTAAGCTTGTATATTATATTTCTTGCTATGTCCCCTGAGGACCTGGTGATTTCTCTAGATTTTGCTGAGCTACTGTTGTAGATAGAAGGGTAGTTGGTGATTGTTTCTCCAGGATTTTAGGTTATATTTAGTCGATACTTCATTATATTCATCCAGCGTTATATTTATTTTTTATTACTTTATTCTTCTAATATGGCCTAGTTTTGTAAGCTTTATCATTTTCTATGCGCTTGTTCACACGATTGTAATAGAGTCTAGTCCACTTTATTATATATTGTCTACTTTTGTACTCTTTGTACGATCCGCGCGTGTTAATGTCTGACCAAAATTAGTGCTCTTGGTCTTACGAAAGATTTATTTCCAATGGATTGAGATATAGAATTATCATAGTGATATAGAGATATAACTACCTGACATAGACAACGTATACGTATTCGAGCTGGGCTGGAGTCCACTTGATATATAGCTGGCATGTTTACATATCATAATCCTATATATTTTAGGATTGAGGCATTACAAAAAGCGCTATCTCGATAGACCCAAGAACTTCTAACATACTATGTGTGTGATTTTTTGAACCTGGTTCAAAAGTCTGATTCAAGGCATAGTCCATCAAGCACTTATTCAGATAAAGACAATAGTCACTAAGTGAGATTCAAGGCTGTAGTCCATCTCATCTATGCATAGTATATAATTGCTCAAAAATTCTTGATCTTTACTCCTTTTGAATATTTTTATCTTTGGTTTCGAAACTTCGTTTTTGGGGGATTGTTGTTATTATTATGAAAAAACCAATTTTCAAATATCATTAATTTCTAATCAATGGCTTTGTTTTTATTTGGGTGTTAAATCCTATTAACTTTCTATTCATTCCTATTCATAACACCATTCATCTACCATTTTATGGCTCTTAATTGGCTAAGTTTATTAACCACTTAAATTCCAATTCATTGTATATTTACAACAGATGTTGGTTGGAGTGTGTTTATATGTGTGTGTGTGTGTGCGTGTCCATCGGTTGTGTGTAGGGAATAGAAAAAAGATGAAAAGTCCAAAACTTTCTCCCCTAAAAAAAATCCTTTCGTCTTTTATTTTCTCTAGCAAACTTTCTTAGTTGTTCATTTTTTTCCTCTGGACAAGAGCTAAGTCCGGGTCATTCTTCCGGAGTTGTGTGCAACGACGGAAAGCTGATAGTAAGGGAATTTTAACTCTAGGAGGATTCGAGAACAAGGCTGCACATAGACCTCGAATAATCTCTTAAGACAATATTTCGTGCATGACTTTTCCGTAAACCGATAACTCTAACTTTTTGTTATTTTATATGTTGTGAGGTAATTTCTCTAACATGAGCTCCATCGAGTCTCCACCTATCTGCTCCGCCACATGCGCGACGAGCACCACGGAAGAACCCGCCACAACAGGGGACTACCAACGAATGCCATAAAAAAAAAGTGTGCCATGGGAGAAGGAACTTAGCATGTTCGTGCTTAGTATAAGAAAGCAACATCATTTATTAGTTATTTTAGTATAGCCCAGTAAACTATTTAATAATTACAACCAAAGTCTACAAATAAGAAATTTATCAATTAATATATAATAATTATATGATAAGTAAATGAAGGACTTTGAGTGCATATAAAATATAAGCTTTAGTATAGTAATTAAAAAGTAGAACACTGGTGGAGATTCCTTAATTTTGGATATTTTGATATAGGCCCTTAATACTTGGTATGCTATAACTTTGTTTGGATTAAATAAAAAATTTAGTTAATAAGATAATTTTCAATAAATATTTAATTATAATAAAATTATTATTATTATATTGGTTGCGTTCCTGGTAGATTTAAAGATTTAGATTAGTTAGATGTAATGATTATTTAGGTAAAATTACTAATAAAGTCCCTCCACATTCTTTAAATTTACAAATAGTTATAAGTAGCATTAATTATAGCATAGTATATTTTTATAAACAAAAAAATCGTTCAGTTACTTTTTGTAGGAAAGGTAAATTTCACATGGATCCCCATCAATTAATTATTTACAAATTGGGAACTCACTTTCTAATTATATAATTAATATTTTATATTACTTAGTAAATTAATTATTAAATCTATATATAATACAAATTATGTTTGAAAATAATAATAAATATAATTAATTAATATCTCTCTCTCTCTCTCTCTCTCTCTCTCTCTCTCTATATATATATATATATATATATATATATATTATATATATATATATATATATATATATATATATATATATATATATATATATATATATATATTGCAGAAATCCTAGCGGGTGAATAGGGTAATAAAAAATTTCAACTCAATAAAGCAATACTTAAAAAATTTAAAGGATAGAGAGAAAGAAATCAAACATTCGATGTATCTTGGTGTCGTTCCGCGAAGGTAATCCAGTCTCAGAACTCTATCCGACTTTAATCCACTATTCAATGTATATTACACCTCGAGCTTTGATCCGAAAGCTCGGCGACTTCTTACACAGGAGTTTTCATCCGAAGGCTTGTCAACTTCTTACACACGAGCTTTGATCCTAAGGCTCATCAACTTCTTACACACAGACTTTTTTTTATCTTCAAGAACAATTGGAAGATCAAGGTTACAACTCTTGAACAACTCTAACACCTTGGTGGATGGCAAATTAAAGCTTTGTAGAGTGAATGGTGAAACACTTGGTATTTGAGAAAATTTAAGCCTCAAGTGGATAATCATTTATGAGGAAGGAGGAAGTCTATTTATATGAAACCAAGGGGATTCAATCCATAAAGTAGGTCCTCCAGACTTTTGGAAGATCCGTCATTCAGTCCATAAAGCGATCCTACAGACTTGGAAGATCCGTCGGTGATCTGTGGATATCCGACGGATTTTCGTAAGTCGATAGCAATGGATATAATATAGTTGTTGGATCATATTAAATGCGCTAAAATCGAACTGTTGGATTTGAATTTAAAATAGCCACTAGTGCTATACGGATTATCCAACGGATCTTCGTAGATCTCCGACGGATGATCCGAACGAGCCAACAAAAACTTGCGTGAACAAAAAGAATTATCCAACGACGATCTGCGAATATCTGACGAATGATCCAACAAGACCTTGCCCTCCATTCAGATTATCCGATGACAATCCGTAGATATCCGACGGATGATCTGAATGAGCCAACAAAAACTTGTTGTTTCCATTCGAACTATCCGACGGTAATCCGCGGATATCCGACGGATGATCCGAATGAGCCAACAAAAACTTGTTGTCTCTATTAGGACTATCTGGTGGTAATCCATGGATATCCAACAGATGATCCACTTCTTCATTACAAAATATCAAAAGATTTAAACTATTTAACTTTGGTTTCCCACCCACTATTAATGTGTTTACAAAGATTTCTAGACACTTACAAACACAAGAGGGTTACCAATGGCACATGCTTTGAGCTTAAGTATTTCGAGTAGTGTATTCAAGAATTATTAATGCCGCATTCTTTCATTCTTTCAATAATGTCTTCAAGCTTTTGTGGCTTCTTGCTTTGTCCCTATAGTATTTATAGAGTAATTTGAACTAAAATAGTATGGATGTTAATTGTAGTAAATTATGAAAATCATGGATGTGCCAACAATCTCCCCCATTTTGATAATTGACAAACGTTCATATTTTAGGAGATAGCTCCCTCATAATTGAACAACTCTTCCTCAATACGATTTCTCCCCCTTGTCACTTATACAAAATGAGTAACAGGGCTATTGAGACGATATATTAGACATGCATATATGGATGAACAATAAAGATGAATAAAACCAGCAGTAGAAGCATGCGTCATATATATATATATATATATATATATATATATATATATATATATATATATATATATATACGAGATAGTTCTAATATATAAAGTGACCAACTTACAACTGAAATGGTGAAGACAAGACTTAAAAATTGAAATCACCGTCCCTGCCGAGACAAAAAAGACAACTAACTAAAGTCCCGATAGACCAAAAAATACCAACTATCATGAGATACCACCGCCACCATAAACTATCGGGAGCATCAGAAGGATTGTCATCCATGGCAGGAGCAGAAGCGAAAGCTCCATATAGGTCAATGCCATCGGAGAACATGAATCCATACACATTTGGATCCGAGAAGCACGATCCAGGATAGTAGGATGTGGCTCGGCTTGATTGACAGTAGGATCCCTCTCTAGAAGGCACCATTGGATATAGTAGGCTTGGTCCATAAAACCATGATTAATAAGGGTGCCGAGGCCCCGAGTGGAAGCTTGGATACGCTTCGAGGTGGTAGTGGACAAAGCATCAAATGTCGATCAATGTATCGACAAATTTTAGGAGAGAGAACCACAGAAGCTGTCATGACCCGCACCCTAGAGTAAGGGCACGAGACGTGGGTACGTCCAGCCTACGCCGCAGTGTCGGCGGTAGAATGTTGTCCTAGGTCTCATGCATCTAACAGTATAAGGCTAAACAGTTTATACTCCCCGAATGGGGGTGACATAGCAGAATGTAAACTCAATCACAACTAAGGAAGAAGAAGTACGATATGATATAAAACTCAAAATGAAATACAGATGATCAGAAGAGTCTAAGGGTCTAAGATAACAACTCAGCAAACATCCAGAATACAAAATCTCAACTACAGAATATGAAAGAATATATATAATCCAGATCTCAAATGACAGAAATAATAAAACCTAGACTAGGGAGCCTCAGTCTCTATAGCTAGTGGATCCGGCTGGAAATCCGGATCACAGGTGTCATCTAGAGCTGTCCCATAAAAAGTGTCAACACCAGCCTCATCTTCATCCTCTGTAAACATATCAACGGTGCCCAATCAGGACGGAGCGAGCACAATACATCTCAACAGATCATAGCATGTTAGAAAATATAATCATGCAGTAAAGTAAGATACAGGAAACAGAAAGAAAATATAAACAGAGAAAGAACTGTAATAGAAATATCTACTATAAGTAGAGAACTAGCAGTGGCTAGTGAGTCAGAGTACAATATAGACATGTGAATGGCATAGGATGATTCTGATGCTACACTACGGAATGATTCTGATGCTACACTACTTGGATATTATTCACATGTCCACTTCTACTCCTTCGTACCCCCAATCAATACACAAGGATCCAGCCAGGTTATGTTATGATTCATGTAATGGCCCCCGAAGGGTGGTACATAATAGTCCCATAAATAGGGATTCTAGGAATGCCCATAAATGGAGGATTCAAGGAAGACTCTGTGATCATGAGAGTACATGTCACAAGTGATTCAATGAACCATGAAGCATAGTGATACACAATGTAAGTGAAACGCACATAACATGTAGTATCCGATGCTCCCTGAGGGGATAACATCTCAAGAAAGGATCCATATAGTACTAATCCGTGTAACCAACGTGACAGTATCAAGTAAAGAAATTTAAAGCAGGAGAATAATTCTAACAGGATATGAAATGATCAGAGAATGTACTCGCCTATATCCTGAGTATTTAAAGAATATCTACTGTCCGAGGAGTGGTATCTGTCTCCTATAGAATAGTACAAGTCACTATAAGTCTAAAATAATAATAAGATGCAATTCAATGCATTCTATATGAATCTAGGTCAATCAAGACAAAAGTCAACTCTTGGTCGACTCTGGTCAACCCTAGAAGTCAAACTAGGTCAACTAGGTCAAACCTAAGTCAAACAAGTCTATACTAGTCTAACTAGTCTATTCTAGGTCTAATCAAAGCTATACAAGTCTAACTTGACACTCACTAGGCAAACGGACACACTCATAGGCCATGAGCCCTAGGCTATGTCATCTAGGTTATTGGCCATAGGCCCTATCCCCTAGGCAATAGTCATACACTAGGCCATATACCTATGTAGAATCACAACCATGTAGGCCAAACACCATATATATATATATATATATATATATATATATATATATATATATATATATATATATATATATATATATATATATATATATATATATATATATATATATATATATATATATATATATATATATATATATATAATATATATATATATCTAGATACACATAAAGAAATATGTATATCACATATAGCTATTACACATTGAAATTCCCATACATCCTACACTACCATTCATACATTCACATTATGTTAGACATTGATATGTAGCTATAGGCATACATACACATATAGAATTATATATTATATCTACATAGACATATAGAAATCTATATTATATATACATAGAGAGGGGGAAAGGACATATGAGATGTGTGGGTGTGTTTAATGGGAAACATATGTGTTTGTGTAGTAACAGTGACACATGTGTGTTAGAGAGTGTGTGTGCTTGAAATTCAGAATGTGTGTGTCATGATACACATGTGTGTGTGTGCTATGAGCGTAACAGGAAATCAGAATGTGTCATGGACTTGTGTGTAGGAAATAACAGGAAATCTGTGAACAATAGGGTTCAGGATTTTGTGTGTATGAGTGACTGTGTGTGTGTGAGAGAGAGAGTGTTAGGGAAATTCATATGTGAGTTTGTGTGTGAGGAGTAACATAGGCTAGGTAATAATGTGAGTGATAGCAATGTGAGAGTTAATTTCAGTTTCAATCTCAAGTTCAGTTTTTCCTGAACCAGTGACAGGAATGTATTTGGGGGTGTGTGTATATGATTTGTGTTTCAAGAATCAGAGAATGGGGGTAGCAGTAGTGTGCAGTTGAGTGTAATAGGTCATGCCATTCTCAGATAGTGACAAGGCCATAGAAGAATCCCAAAAATCATATATGTAAACTTGATTTCATTCTCAGGTTTACACTTAATTTAAATCTCATTTCACATTCTTGAATTCTCAGGTTTACACAAATCAGAAAATTTCTCAGGTTTTATTAATGTTGAAACATTAACTAAACAACTAACCCACATGTAAACTTGAATCAATCAACTCAAATCAATACCCAAATGAATCCAAGTTGTGTAAACATCACTCATCAAATATGTAGGTGACTAATTCCTATATTAATAGCATCTACACAGTTAATAAAAACAATTTAAAACCAAGAAATTAGTTTTTAGTTCATGTATCAGTGATGTATCAGTGTATATGGGAAAATCGAAAATTCGAATTAAAATAATCATCAAAATGACAAATAAAAGGGTTGGAAATTTGTGCCACACATGTGAGGGTACTAGAGAGTGTATTCGTGTCCAATAATTGGACACGAATCGTGTCCAAATAACTGTACGAACACAGACACACACTGTGCACAATTAATCGTTGTGCACGCGCGCACGCATGTCTAACACGCGACACACGACACGACACAACTCGTGTTCATGTCCAGAGGTGCACCTAGGGTAGGTCTAGGACTGTGTCACCCTGATACGTGTCCACGTGACACACAGACACGACACGAACTCCGTGTCAGTCGTGTCTGTGCACGCGCACAGCCGTCCACGCACGACAGCGCGCGGCCAGTACAAGTGGAATTTCTCCATGTGCACACCACGAGATGATCCCAAATTTTGGGAGCTTGGTGGCAGACATTGTCCCATGCTTCCCCCAAAATTTCAGGTCACGACGTGTCCTGTATCCTGAGATACAGGCCCCGAGATGCAGGACATGGCCTACGGGCTCGTGCTGCGTGTCCAAGTAGAAAACACGACACAACAGGACACAAAAGGGAAGTCAGATCTCGTATATTGGGGGATGGGTAGGATTTTTTTGGGAAAAAGGGAAGTCAGATCTCGTATGGTTATTTGTGCCAATGCTGAACCGTCAAAAAGTTCGACGGAGATCTACGGAGGCCAGGCGGAAATTCCGTTATAGATAAGAATGGAATTTAAATAAGAAATATATTTTCAAAAGGCTGAATAATTGAAATCTGGGTCAGTAGCTGACAAAAGGAAAATCTGATAAAAATTTGACAAATGTTCCGTTGGTATGAAAAAGTAAAGAATTTGAAAGTGGTAGCTAAACGGATTTGTCAAGTAGACCAGTTTAATGAGAAATGAAAGAGAAATGATCCTTGACAAGAGGTTTGGTAAAAATTTAAGCAAGTTAGCGTGCAGTGTTAATAAATTCAAGGTAGATGCCACCCTTTAGTTGATGATCACGTAGAAAGTGGTGTCCAATCTCAATATATTTGGTATAAGAGTGGCAAATAGGATTTTTAGTAATATTAATAAAGCTTGTGTTATCACATTTAATAGAAATAGCATGAGAGGATATACCATAATCTACAAGTGTGTGTCATCCAAAAAAATTGTGCACAACAACAACCAGTTGCAAACTCGGCTTTAGTTGTTGAAATAGCAGCCAAATTTTGTTTGTTACTAAACCAAGAGACCAAGGATTTCCTAAGGAATTGACATGTGTCACTAGTACTTTTTTAGGTTGATCTTAAATCCGGTAAAATTTGTATTCGAGTAGCCCATAAGCTCAAAGAATGGAGATTTGGGATACCAAAGACCCATATTTATGGTGCCTTTGAGATAACAAAAAATGCATTTAACGGCACATAAATGTGATTCCTTGGGATTTACTTGGAATGATACACATAAGCAGACACTAAATATAATATTAGAACGAATAGCAGTTAAGTAAAGTAAGCTACCGATCATACCTTGATACTTATGTATGTCGACTGATACGCTATTGTCATCGTGATCAAGCTTCGTTATAGTGGCCATAGGAGTTCACATTAATTTTGATGAGTCTATTTCAAAGCGTTTGAGAAGATCCTTGGTGTATTTGGTTTGATTGATGAATGTGCCTTGAGGACCTTATTTGATTTGTAGTCCAAGAAAGAAGGATAACTCCCCCATCATACTTATTTCAAACTCATCTTGTATAACTTTTGCAAACTCTTCAAAAAGCATTTTATTAGTGGAACCAAAAATAATGTCATCTACATACACTTGAACTAATAAAAGTGTGCCATTATGAGATTTGATGAATATAGTGGTATCAATAATGTCATCTTCGGTCATATAGACTGTCTTATCATATGTAAAGGTTGATGGAGTTGTGGACCCATCGCTTTCAGAGTCAGATCCCTGAGTTGTACTATTGTCAGGGTATCAACTAGGCTCGTATTATCGTATCGTCGTCAGATTCGAGAAGATGGCTACCCAGCCATTGCAGTAGTACGAACATGTCTAGAATCACCCTAATTTTATGGGGTTAGGTGGACAGTTCTAGAGGATTTCTACATCTAATTTATAGAGCTGTAGAGGGGATGGTACCCCCAGACTCTAATAAGGCTTCTTATGATGAATCCTTTGTTCTTGATCGATTTCCCAGGAACATCCTTTCTGTAGACATAGTCGGGTGCGATACTTGAGGTTGGGGTCTTGATGGGATGGTCAAAACTGGAGGTTGGATGAACCGGCCTTCGAGATCTTCTGGAGGGAAGGAAGCTTCCGGACAGAGTAGCATGAGGCGTGAGGTAGCTCCTCCTCCGTCGTTCGTTGTAGCTGCTGGAACACAGTCTGTCTCTTCATGTCGATCGCTACTTGAGGACAACAGTAGTTGATGGTGATGCTAGTACAGGGCTATGTTCAGGGCTTTTCATGCGCGTCATCTACTTTCCTTGACTTGCGCTTGTGATTTAATACGTCACCTAGGTCAAATAAGGGAGATCTCATCTTTACGCCTTCGGCATGTGGTCGAGTGAACCGAGCCCATTGAAGCACAGATGAAGTTTTTGATTCCTGACCCATCTTATGCACACGACGAGATCGGCCGCAAGGGTCGGTTGGATGGACAGTTGCTTGCATGTGCAGGGTTTGTCCTATCCTGGACTTCTTTGAACCAGTGCTCACTGGCGTATAGTACAATGAGTCCACGTCATGACCAAGAGGTTGGTCCACAAACTTAGAGGAGATTCTGTGGAAGACAAACTTCCCTTTTTCTTCTTCTATGTGCCTCTGTCGAGGAGCATCGGTTGTAGCCTCCTGGGCGTCAACATGCACCAAAAGCTTAATGCGCCTTATTTTAGATGTGGTGTACATTTTTACCTTCTATTGTTGGCATGGGGCCCGAGAGTCAGCACTAGTCCTCTCCGGGTTTACGGTGGCAAGGATTTGGAAGGGCCATTAGCCCCTAGTTTGCAGCATCATAGTATTTTTCTTTCTAGGATCCTGGGTGCCGAACCCTATCCTTCCTATATACGAAGATAAAGGCAGAGACAGGACACGTAGGAGACTATGCACAGTTTTACCAACGGATGTTGGACACACATCTTCCGCCATCTTCTAGGAGGGTACCGCGGTCTTGGCAACCCAGACCTTACGGGGCTTCTTAGGCTTTACCAGCCATGATGAGGGGTCTAAATCCCTGGCGAGCATATCTTTAAAGGTCTATTGGTCGAAACGAACGACAAACACGTTCTGGTATGATCCCAACTTTGTGGTGTCAGATTATATCACTGCCTTCTTGTCGGTAGAGAAGGTAATCTCCAACAAAGTTGCCAAATTTATTGCTATCATAAATTAAAGGAAAAGAAAAGTATTAGTAACTTTTGCCTTTACAGATTACAATCGAAGAAGATACCACAGAACACTAACAACGAGGATTCGTAGTACAAAAATAAGTTCTGGAAAAGTGTGACGATAGAGATCGAGTACTGTAGTCACTCCTTTACTCTGTTGACGATCGACTGGCGAAGGTCTTTGTATTTAATATGCACTCTCTTTTCTACTGTGTCCTCTCTTCCTCCATATGTATGGAAGAAGATGTGCATCTATTTATAACAATTCTTACCGGAATCAACTACATAAGAGGTAGTCGATTGGATGTGATCAGCTGCAGTATCCATGGTACGCAATCTGGATTGTTAAGCTATCTTCTGTAGTTGTTTAACTGCAAAGCCTGGTTAAGTGACCCATGACGTTGATTGGAGGAGATCCGCTACAGAGATCCGGAAGGCGTTGTCTATGGAAGTTTGATTTAGTGTAACTGCCAAGTACAACTACCAATCGTATGGCACGATCATGGTGACACGTGGCACATACTATGATTTAGGAAGATTTTATATTAAATAGGGCGATTACAATGCATACGCCATAAATGCGAGATCAAATCCTCAAGATTATATGTCCGATCGGTTTGACATGTGGCACATACTGAGATTTAAGAGAATCTCTTGGTTTAATGTGGCAATTAATAACAAACATGCTATAAACATAGGATTTAAATCACCCAGCTATTAGTTGGATGGCCCGACCAATATTGACATGTGCCACACACTGTATTTGAGAGAATCTACCTTCTAGAGTACTGTCATATGAAGGCTTTACCTCGCACGAGACCTATCGTATGGAGTTCCAACCGCATAAGATTGCCCTGTAAGAAGCCGCATGGGGGTATACACGTGGCACTACATCGCAGTCTTCTATCAATAGATAGTGACTAGAGTGATGTAGGCCTTGTGTTGTTGCCTGTAGGAGTACGGGGTGCTTGGAGGATCAGAGGAACTGCCTAGTGAGATGCATGTTGGTTTGCTACCACTTAGTTACATAACCTGATGTGGTTTGGACTGAGTGGGCCTTTAGTGATTTTCCATGTTTCTACAGTGTATTAGTGCTTCTTTTACTACGATATCGTGCATCTTGGTGAGTCATGTTTCTACCACTTTCTTGTACAAAGCAAGAACATCAATGTACTTTGTAGCAAATATTTCTTTCCTTTGAGTGTCATAGTCTTTTTCATGGTAATGTCATATCCCTCCTTGAGAGTTTGACATTCAACATCCTTTTCTTTGATGTCCTCTAGAGCTTCTTGAAGCTTTAGTCTAAGTGATTCAATCTCATCCGTGTCAAAAGCTATGGTTTTCCCTTTTATATCACTAATGATATTCGAGAGTCTTTCTGTTTCTTCTTTAAAAGCAACAATCTCCTTTTGAGATTTTCTATACTTACTACTCAAACTTTGAGTTCATCATGGAGTTCAAATGGCATTTTCTAATTCAATGTAAGAAAAAGTGTTTGCAGAGAAGTCATTAAGTACCTCATTTACCTCCAATGTGATAAGACAGACATTTGTGGTATGCCTACATTCCTTGTCCTTATCTGTGTCAATGGCATCGCTCTCACACTGTAGCATTTGGTTTCCTATAATTTATTTTAAATTTTGGAGAATATTTTATTATTATTATTAGATATAGAGTGGTTAGAATCATTATTAATTAGGATTTTGATGTTGGGATCACAAGGGTGCGTACCTAGGTCTATATGTGAGATATGATAATATTAGGTCACATATGGCCATTAGGATCCATAGATATCCCTAGATAGGTTATTTTATTATTTTCGAATTTTCTAGAAGTTTTGATAATTTTTAGATAATTTTAATCTGTAGAATTATTATTTTTATAAGCTTTCGGGAATTTTTGTTGGGTCACACGGGGGTATTTGATCAAATATTTTTATTTTAGTTATAGATAGTTAAAAATATTTTCTATAAATTTCTAATAATTTTCTGGATTTTTTTAAAATATTTTTGAATTTTTGAATAATTAAAACCTATAGAATTTATTTTTCTATAGACTTTTGGTATTTATTATGGGGTCACACGAAGAGATTTAGAGGCCAAATTTTTTATTTAGGCTATAGACACCTAGAAGTAGTTTCTATAAATTTTTGGAATTTGTTTTTGGATATTTTGTGATTTATTTGAATTTATTTGGAGTTAAAATAAATTTTTAATAAATTTTTATTGAATTTTTGTAATTAAAATAAGTATTTACACAGTCAGCAGTCCAGTCCGTCACCCCTGGCCCACCTGTCGGCGTCCAGCTAACTCATCCATCGCCTCTCTCTCTCTCCTATATATATATGTGTTAAATCCGAAAACCCTAGTTTATTTTTCTAGCCTCCTTTGTGGTTTGATCTTGGAGATCCTCCAACTTCACGATCCGGACTCCAAATGCATCCCCGTTTCTTGCGGTGGAACCGTCTCAAGGTATATTATCTGAATATCTAACTTGTTTTCATAAATACTGAACCTAATTCTTTAGAAAATTCGTGGAGTGACAGTTGTCCGAAATTTAACACGTTTCGGTGTTTTCGAGATTTCGTGAGAACCAGGAATCAGAATCATCAATTGTTTAAAGTTTTGGAAATCTAACACAGATATATATAACATATAATTTTTCTAGAAATAATACTTTCATATAATATTTTAATTAATTTGCAGAATTCAGTTTTGGTCGACGAATCATCGATTTGGTCACGGTTAGCCATAATGGCGATATCTTTTGACCAAATCATAATTTTATGGCACATTTGATTCCAGTACACTCATGACACCTAGGGTGTGCACTCAAGTCATAGAGTTTGTGTCGTTTCACTACTTGCTCAACAATACACCTCAATTTGTGTGCCTCGGATTTCGAATTTGGAACCGTGACTTTCCTTGGGCAAAAATTTGTGTTTAATTTTTATTTCAGATTTAATTAGGTTACATTAGGATTTTAGATGATTTATTCCTGAATTAAAATAGAATTAATTAGGATAACCCATTGGCCACTTTCTAGGATTTTTCGAGTGGGAATTTTAGATCTAACTTGTGACTGTTTATGTGACAGGGTAGATCGAACTACGACATCTTGAGTTTGTGACTTCATCAGCTATCAGAGCAGGCAAGTATCACTATGACCTATCTTGCCTTTATTTTTTATTGCATGTATCTTCATGTCGTCTTTTCACTATTACTTCTTTATAATTCATATTCTCATTTTTCATGATTACTATTGTACGCGAGAGTTAGAATCGTTAAGGTATATATACATGTTCATGTCTTACTCCTTGTTTCTCATGTTTACTGTTTATCGTATTGCTAATGTTTCATCATATTGGACATGTATTGTGAGTGAGTCGGGTGGAAGAATGCAACAAGTAAGCATGTGGTCAACGAATTGAATACAAACTTCCTATACATTGATTGCATAATATCAGTCATGCACCACACGTATGACTGACAGATATCCCAAATCGTCTACATGCAGAAAGTTAGTATTCTAAAACACACAGTACACGTGACTTGATTATTATTTCTATATTATTTATTGTTGGTCTCCCATCGAGTCTATTTTATATTGTCATCATGTCATAGTAGTATTCTTTTTACTATATCATGTCATGCCTATAGTTTATCTTCCTTTATCTTCTTTATTATTTTTTCCTCATGCATGTATACTATAATGTGTAATATAGTGTTATGGTGATCTTGCTCCAATCCTGACTAGATAACTAATTTTCAGCTTTAGATAAAGTGATATGTCCTGAGGTCTACGGTGAGTATGTTGGCGACCCTAACGTCACTAGCGTACCCGATTTCATTATTGATGTGAATTAGCATATTTTCTTTCTTATGCATCCTATTAGTTAGTAGTTATAGTTATAGATTTTAGTTTATCTATTCCATTTTTCTTTACCGGGTTTGTTCCCGAGACTATCTGAGTTGTAGTGGATTATTTAATGATTATATAATAAGACTATTAGATATTTTTTGTTATTATTAATGGCTTAGTTGTAGATGATATATGTGTGTTGTGCTTGTTATGGACCATTGTTATCATATACAACGTACTACCGCCGATGCTATGGCATAGGCTGGACTTGGCTAAGAACTTATATCCTAAAAGTTGGAGCGGGTCGTGACATACACCAAATGCTAGTGTTGGCGTACTTCCTTGAAGAGGAGCCTCCTCTACTAGATTTTTCATACTCGTTGGACTCCTTATTTTCCATTGGACAGTACTTCTTTATGTGCCCTTGTTTCTTGCAGTTGTAGCATGCATGTTCCTCATTATTGTCCCTTCTTTGATGGTTGGCTTTGCTAAACATGAGGAAATCCTTGAAATGTCTAGAGGTGAGAGCAATCTCCTCGACATCAGAATCATCGTCATCAATGTCGTCCTTTCAGGAGAGCTTGGTAGCCTTCAAGGCAAGAGCTTTTTCTTTTTCTTTCATCTTTTCTTTCTTCTTTTCATGCATTGAGGCTTCTTCATTGTCCTCCATGTCTAGCTCATGATTCATCAACTTTTCCATAAGCATTTTAAGGATCATGGTTGTAAGATCATTATCTTCAATGATAGTTATGGCCATGGAATTCCATCCTTTTGTGAGCCCTCTAAGAATTTTTCAAATCTTTTCAGGAGTAGGATATTCCTCACCAAGAGAAGCAAGAGGGTTAATCACATCAAAAAAATCTATTGAACATACAAGTAATTGACTCATTTGGCTTCATTTTGAATGCCTCATACTCTTGAGTGAGTCTACTAATCTTATAACCTTCACTTATGATGTGTCTTTGTTTGTCACCTCCAAAAGCTTCTATATTTCATAAGAAGTTTTGCAGGTAGAGATTCTCTTAAATTCATTACTGTCAAGAGCGCAATAAAGAGCATACATTGCCTTAGCATCACGTTAAGATGCAATTTTATCACTTTCAGAAACTTATCAGTACTCCTATCTGAAGTATCTTCTACAATAATAATATAAGACTTTTTGAGACCATTCATGACATAATCCCAAAGATCAAAATATATGGATTTCAAATAAATACTCATCATAATCTTCCAATAGTTATAATTTATTCCATCAAATATGGTATGTCTATTTGTGGAGTGTCCCTCACTATGGTGTAAGCTAAAACTAGGATTGGTGGCCATTGAACACTCTAAGGATATTAATCAAGGATAAAAGACCAAGCTCTGACAACAATTGTAAAAACCTATAGGGAGTAAATATGGTAATAAATTTTTTTAATTCAATAAAGCAATACTAAGGGAATTTAAAGGATATAGAGCAAGAAATCAAACACTCAATGTATCCTGGTGTCCTTCTGCGAAGGCAATCAATCCCAGAACTCTCTCCGGCTTTAATCCACTATTGAATGAATAGTGCACCTCGCTCTTTGATCCGAAGGCTCGACGAATTCCTACACACGAGTTTTGATCCGAAGGCTCGTCAACTTCTTTCACACGAACTTTGATCCGAAGGCTCGTCGACTTTTTACACAAGAAAGGATCTTTGATCTTCGAGAACACTTGGAAGGTCAAGGTTATAACGCTTGAACAACTCTAGCACTTTGGTGGATGGCAAATTAAAGTTTTGTAAAGTGAATGGTGAAGCTCTTGGTAGCTGAAATTTTTTAAGGCTCATGTGGATAGTCATTTATGAAGTAGGAGGAAGTCTATTTATACAATACCAAGAAGATTCACTCCATAAAGAATATACTGCAGACTTTCGAAAGATCCGCCAGTGATCCCCGGATGTCCGACAGATTTTTGTAAGTCAATTTCAACAGATATAAATACAGTCGTTGGATCATATTAAATGTGCTTAAAATGAACCATTGGATTTGAATTTAAAATAGCCAGTAGTTATAGGAACCATAGAGGGGGGTGAATAGGGTCAGGCTAACAAATCAAGCACTTAGCACAAGCTAATGAGCAATTTTAAAAATATAAGTGCAAGAGAAGAAGTAAAACAATACCGATACCCGATATATCCTGGAATCCTCCGAAGGGGAAATCCAGTCCCGGAACTCTCTCCGGCTTTAATCCACTATTATCGCAAATAGTATAATGTGAATTTTCATACGAAGGCACACCAACTTGTTACACGAGAGCTTTAGTCCGAAGGCCTCTCCGACTTCAACCGAGAGTTTGGATCCGAAGACTCTCCAACTTCAAACGAGAGTTTGGATCCGAAGACTCTCCAATATCAACCTTTCATAATAGGTTTAGATCTCCTTATATAACAAAATGAAGATCTCACTTTTTAACTCAATAACTCTAGCACAATTTGTGGATGGCAAATAAAAACTTTGTAGAGTTGTTTGTGGATAAGCTTTGGTGGTTTAGAAATTTTTAAGCTCAAAGCATCAACATTGAATGAAGGGGTTCAAGGCTATTTATAACCAAAGCAAAGGAAGGTGCAATAATGCAACTTTTAGCAGGCTGACGAATAATTCGTCAGATTTTTACGAAAGTCCATCGGATTATCCGCCTGCACAGTCCAACAGCTATAAATAGAGCCGTTGGTATCAATCTTCGATAAAATCTGACCGTTGGAATGCAAACGGTAACAGGACGGAAAATCTGTCAAAATTCTACGATTTTTCGTCGGATAATCCGAACAATCACAGAAGGTATTCTGTGAGTCCATTCGGATCTTCCATCGAATTTTTGCAGAGATCCGCCGGATCATCCGTCAGGATTCTAAAGATTGTCCTGGGTTATTTTCTACCATAGATTTCGATTTTGCCATTCATTTCTTGTGTTTACAAATATTCCTAAGACTCATTACAAACTCCAGATACTTAGGCAGGTGCAGACTTCTTCAGAGTCTTGAAATGATGATGGCATGGCTTGGCTTCTTCCTTTGATAGGTGCTGGCTTTTTTTCTTGGCGGCAACAGTCCAAAGATACTCAGTTTGTGAAAACTGAATAACTTTCGGGTGCATGGCTCCGAAGATGTCGTCGGACGGTTCAAAGAAATCTTTGTGGAATACCATCGTCTTTGGCCCCCCATGATTTCTTCATTGCATATGTCTATATTTGATCTTGCTAATTGCTTATCTGCAAATACATGTTAGACGAACAAAACAATATACATGTAGCAAGTATGATAAGGTAAAGCACATTAGGACTATGCAAAGTTTAAGTATCAATGCTATAGAGATAGCATAAATATTAATGATATCATAATGTTAAACTTAATCGAATAACCACAATCGAAAACATAGTTAGATCATTGGGCTAACAATCTCCCCCTTTTTTATTATGGCAAATCGGTTAAGTTTAATATTATCACAATAGATGCATGTATCACGAATGTATAAGCAGATGTACGGATATACTACTAATAGCATGTTACTTAAAATACTTCTACCCTTTATTACAAATATTAAAGCACATACTTAAACTTACTTCTCCCCATTTGACATGATCAAAAATAGGGTCCCCCGTACTAAGAGATAAAAATGAAATCAACCTCAAGCATAGAAATTAGAGCATGGAAAAGTCATAGACAATCATGATCAAGATATACTACTGGATAACAATGGGAGAATGGTGTAATGACAAGTTTATAAAGCTACATTACCAATGTAGAACATCAAAATTTAAAAGAAGCATATCAAAACACAATATAATTGGTAAAACAAATAAAATTAAAAACAATCAATAAATAGTTTACTAACTTGAAATCCAGGAAAGAAACTCCAAAACATAATATTATATGAACTAAAACTCTAGTTTTGGAAGGAAAATATATACCAATTGAAATAAAGGATTTCAATCAAAAGCCCATGAGGATTAGATAATTGCAAAGTAATTGATATTAAAAAAAATACCAATTGAGATAGTTGGAAGATATAAACTTAATACCAATTGAAATATAAACTTGAAACATTGATCAAAAAGCCATTGAAAGTCAAAATTGTCCACAAATAAATAGTGGAACAAACAATGAATGATCAAAGAAATAGAGCAATTGATATAAAATAATCTCTTTATTTGCAAAATCTATTTTCTTACCCAAGTTAATGCATTTGAACTCAATTACCTTATCATGCTATGTGAATATCCTTTAGATAAACATGAAGGTAAATAAGAAAAATACTTGAGAAGGAAAAATTCAGTCGACTTGAATGCTCCCCCTCAATGTATTACCAATGTTGATATAAATCATGAGTTTTGGGTAAGTCCTCGACAAGGAAAGCCAAGTCAATTAAGCATAACAGGAAAGCCAAATTAATGAAAGCACAATAGTCATCAAGATAAGATATGAAGGTTAATATAAACAAGATGACCTGTTTAACCCATATAAAAGAGAGAGATAAATAATAAAGACACTTGCATACACTCTCCTAAATCCTTCACAAATAAAAATATCATGACTTCAATCAATAGGATATGAAATTAAAGAAAATATGGGTCCATGATGAACTAGGTGTGCGATATATTACATGGTATAAATGAATTGAATCAATTCATTTACTCTCCCTCAAAATATGCGTCTAGTTCCAAAGCACTTATAGCATAAAATATATAACTAAAGGATTTGGGGCTAAATAACTATGGATTTCTCCCCTTTGTTCAATGCATATAAGGCTATAATATCGTCAAAAGACGAATAATATCATCTTTAGTCAAGAAGAGTTATCCAATTAATAGATACTAAAGATGAAAAATTAAAAGAATATTACAATTAAGCATTTTTGAGAAAAAGATCATCATGAAAAGAAATAAGGTCAATTAAACCAATCATGATGAGAATCACAATATAGCTCAAAAAATAAAAATTAAATTAAAACTCAAATAACATCTCCATGATTATCTAATTAAGAAATGATCAATCAATTTATTGCTTTGCATGGACTATGTATGTTTTACAACATATGTACCCATCAACGGGTAATGTCCCAACCTTGCTAATACTAAATGAGAAACCAATAAAGTTCACATAGCAAAGGGCATATGTGATAACCCATAAATAGTCAAAGTAGAATAATGAATTAACTTGATAACCACATAATTAGATAATATGGGACTACTCAACAATTAGGATCATTCATAAAGTAAACAAATGAATAAATATGATCCAACAATAAATCTCATCAAGAGAGAAACCAAAATCCATATTTATAATAAGATCTCATAAATCCAAAAAAAAATATAGGAAATAGTCGATCTCATTTTAAAAGAATTCTCAATAGACACAAATGAAATGGAAATGATAATATGACAAGGTCGTGACTCAAAATGAGACAAATTTAAGAGACACTTACTAATGACCTTTTATGAAAATATATTAAAGTAAGGAATCACAAACCTCTTTTGAAAAACACGATCAATTTACATAAATTTATCAAACTAGTTTTAGAGGACAAATAAATGTATCTAAAAGTAGAGAACAAATTATACCAAGGCAAATCATAAATCTCATTTTTTTTTTCGTAAACTAGCTTATCATAAATAGATTGAAATATAAGAAA
This sequence comes from Iris pallida, assembly GCA_029216955.1. NCBI lineage: Eukaryota > Viridiplantae > Streptophyta > Magnoliopsida > Asparagales > Iridaceae > Iris > Iris pallida. Next base: position 22,290,861 of record JANAVB010012198.1, read on the forward strand.
AACAATAACTAGATGAGTGAAAGTGAACCAAAATTATATAGCTTAACAATATGTCATAAATAGCAAGCTACATAACAAATTAAGATTAATGAGGTAAGCCATTAATAGGATAAAAGTGCTTATTAGATCATAAGTCACTAACACTAAAAATACTTGCTTAAGTATAGAGTACAAAATATGGGAAATATATTTTTAATGAACAAAATGATTTATAGACTCTTTACTAAGAAAGGATAGCATAAAGATAACAAATAAATAAAATAGACTCTTATCAAGTATAGGCCAAAGAGATATTCATGAATAATACAATAAAACAAATCTCATTGCCAAGTATTGAGATTATCCCAAGATAATAAAATAGTAGATCTATCTACAGAATGCAAAATATTATAGCCATTATGAAATGAGTGTATTATCTAGAAATGAGAAATCTCAACACAAAAGCTCAAAACATAGTAGCTAAAGTCATAAGAATGATGTATCAATTACATGTATTCTTATGTGCTACAAAAATATCATTGGGCAGCAATAATTCAAAAAGAAGCATAAACCCAAGGTATGAGCAAAGAACGATCATTAAGATCAAGAAAGCTAGATGCTAAAGATATCAAGAAGTACATTTTTAAAAAAGATTTCATAGTGCACTATAGAAATATATATATAATATATAGATTAAAAAATATGCACTAGTAGAGGAGGTAGTTCTAAAATGCAAGATAAAGTACAAAACCGTATGATTCTTTAAAAGAATATTCATAAATAGTCATGCACAAGACATAAACAAATATTTTCTCTCACCATCCCAACTTAAAGATATAAAACAAATAAATATCAAAAGCTAGGAATCTTTTATATATATATGAAACTATATATATCACAAATAGGCATACATGGAAAGATAAAAAATAAATTAAAAACATGTATTCATAATGTCAACCAAAATGCCAAGAAGATATCATCAAAATAAAGCTTTACAGAAGAAGCTAATTGATTCAAGAAGAGATACTCAAATTTGGTCAAAAGAATCAGTAGCTAAAGTATGAGGTAATCACAAGTTTGAAATTTACAAGTATGAATAAATACTTTTCAAATAAATACAGAACTTGAGTTTAACTCATATGCCCACATAAAGGTACTTATACAAAAATAGATATCAATATAAGAAATACATGAACTACATATAAATAGAGATTTAATGAATATAATCATGTATCCTTAATGAATATTTGAAAAACCATCACAAATTCAAAAACATGTATAAATAAACATTATTAGGCAAAGACATAATTGATTCTCAAGAATATAATCAAAATAAAATATGAGAATCAATAATAAATATATTATGCAAGCACAAGATTAAAGTGAAGTATAAGTATATACTTGTCAAGTAATAAGAAGCTTGTACTAAACACATATATTCGCAAATACCGATTTAAAGTAAATAAAACATATTTAAAGAGAAATCGGTAAGCAGTAACTATCTCAAAAACTTTAAAGACGAAGAGTTAAAATCATATTAACTCAAATAAAAACTAAGCTCCTATCGACTAGAGTGGTATGCATGTTTTATAAATAAATATTAAGAAACGAGCATGCATATATAAATGTGTCGTACTAATAGAAAATGAGTGATAAACTACATAGTATGAACTAATCATTTAAGCTAAGTAACTAGTCATGCTAGATAATAAAAATAACAAGAAAATAGCTAAGCATGCTAGTATCATATCTCTCATTGATTTAGATAATAAGCAACTAAAATATATCAATGAGAGCTAGTAGAAAGTTGTCAAAGGAAACATGCTATATTCTAAAAATATATACTATTTAAAGAGAATCGTTTAGCATGTTACCAAAGTGGCCCTAGTGGCCACACTTGTATTGGTACAATTGCTTGGAAGATAACCTTTGAGCTTTGCAACCACCAATACGTTCCTCAGTGCTATGTTCCGATACAAGAAGCTTCACCTACAATATTAGATGAAGACTTTGGTATCCAAATAAACTTGGATCCACATTTATTAGCTTTAGGGACCCATATAGCACTTACTCTAGCATTGTAGTAAAGGTCCTACGAATAGGGCATGTAAAGCTCATGTGTCCAATGCGAGAGCAATAAAAGTACCTAATGCTAGTGTGTACACATGTATCAGAATGAGCATGGTTATGAACATGTGACATACTAGAATGATGAATATCTCTAGAGTGAGCATGAGAAGATTTAGTTTTAAGAATATTATGTTCTAATAACAAATCATCATGCATGCAAGTAAGAGAATCAAATTTAGCATTTAAAATATTATTCTTTTTTTCAAATAAAGCAATTCTAGAGATAAAAGCATCATTTTGTTTCTTTAAATCATCAATAGAAGAATCATGAAAATAAGATAACTCATGTGATTAAGTCATGAGATCTTCTATTGATGAGGAAAGAGATTTAATTTTCAAAATTAAAGCCTCATTCAAACTCTTTAAAGAAACACAAGATGAGTTTTGATAATCAAGTCTAGATAATAAGTCATTGTTTTTATTTCTTAAAAATTTATTTGCTTCTTCTAAATGAATAACCTTTTCAGAAAGTTCTTCATTTGTAGAATAAAGGTTGTCAAGAATCTCTAAGGATTGTTTAGCTAGAGCTTTCCACTTAGAGCATTTCTTGTATTTAGAAGAAACATGATTGTCTATGCTACTAGAAGTAAAACCCTCTTTATTAGAGGAGGAGTAGAAGGAATACGATGTAATAAAAAAATAATAAGGATCTACTCTAAGGATGTTAAGCCTAACAATAAAGTCCTTGCTCTGATACCAATTATAGGAACCCTAGAGGGGGGTGAATAGGGTCAGGATAACTAATTAAACACTTAGCACAAGCTAATGGGAAATTTTAAAAATATAAGTGCAAGAGAAGAAGCAAAACGATACCGACACCGAAAGTGTCCTGGTATCCTCCTAAGGGGAACTCCAGTCCTGGAACTCTCTCCGGCTTTAATCCACTATTATCGCAAATAGTACAACGTGAGTTTTCATATGAAGGCTCACCAAATTCTTACATGAGAGCTTTAGTCCGAAGGCCTCTCCGACTTCAACCGAGAGTCTGGATCCGAAGACTCTCCAACTTCAACCTTTCACAATAGATTTAGATCTCCTTATACAACAAGATGAAGATCTCACTTTTTAACTTAATAACTCTAACACAATTTATGGATGACAAATGAAAACTTTACAGAGTTGTTTATGGATAAGCTTTGATGGTTTAGAAATTTTTAAGCTCAAAGCATCAACCTTGAATGATGGGGTTCAAGGCTATTTATAACCAAAGCAAAGAAAGGTGCAATAATGCAACTTTTAGTAGGCTGACGGATAATTCGTCGGATTTCCGTGGAAGTTCGTCGGATTATCCGCCTGCACAGTCCAATGGCTATGAATAGAGCCATTGGGATCAATCTTTGATAAAATTTGACCGTTGGAATGCAAATGGTAATAGGACGAAAAATGCCAGAATTGGCAGTTTTTCGTCGGATAATCTGAACAATCACAGAAGGTATTCCGTGAGTCCATTAGAATCTTCCGTCGAATTTCTGCGGAGATCAGCCGGATCATCATTCAGGATTTCAAGGATTGTCTTGGGTTATTTTCTACCATAGCTTTCGATTTTGCCATTCATTTCTTGCGTTTACAAATATTCCTAAGACTCATTACAGACTCCATATATACTTAGGTAGGTGCAAGCTTCTTCAGAGTCTTGAAATGATGATGGCATGGCTTGGCTTCTTTCTTTGATAGGAGTTGACTTTTTCTTTTGGCGACAACAGTCCAAAGATACTCAGTTTGTGAAAACTGAATACCTTTCGGGTGCGTGGCTCCGAAGATGTCGTCGGGAGGTGTTTGCCATTGATTATAAAAGAACAGAACAGTTTTATGGGAGGACTGGACTTTTATTTCACAATACAAACTCGCTTGTACAAAAGAGAGCCTAGGAATAAAACCTAGGAAAAGCAATCTAAAGTACAATTGTTTATTTTTGATTCTGGGGGTGACGGTAGAGGCTTGGGAGAGTGACGACAACTCTACCTTACTCCTTGGACGATCGGACGTCACTTCGGCTCCGAGGAAGAAATGCTCTTTGTGTGGACGGGGGTTGCTGATATCTCTGCTCGGGCTCTGTACGTATCACTCTGTGCTCTCCTTTTTTTTGTCCCTGCCACCCTTTGCTATTTATAGGAGTGGGGTGTGCAGTAATTGCCCCTTAAAAAGCGGATGGTTAGGGATTCGTTAAAATTTGTCTTGATCCTATTTGTTGAAAATCAATCTGGGATGTTAATGTTGATTGTAACAAATCTGGGCAGTTAATGTTGATTGCACCAAATCTGTATGGTTTGTTGGAAATCGATCTGGGCATTTAATGTTGATTGCAATAAATTTGTATTGTGATGATTTGTTGATATCAGCAAATCCAAGTGAATAAATCTTGGTCAATCTTTTGTCACGTGTCGCAACTGCCTGTTATGTCGATTGCCATAAATCTGAATTATTGAGATTTGATCAACTCCTGCCACATGTCCCAACTATTACGAGCCGCATGGAGGACAGTCATAGTTGAGCCGCATGAGTGTGGCCTCGTGTCAGAGCCGCATAAGGGTGGCCTTATCTGAACCGCATGGAAGTCCTTTAATCTGAACCGCATGGAGGTCCTTACAACTGAGCAGTATGGATGTCCTTACAACTGAGCCGTATGCATGCCCTTTAATCTGAACCGCATGGAGGTCCTTACAACTGAGCCGCATGGACGTTCTTATAACTGAGCCGCATGGACGTCCTCACAACTGAGCCGCATAAAGAGCTTTGGAAATAGGTGGATCGTGCCAGCTGTCAAGATTTTTCTCGTCTCTCTAGAAGCACGTCAAGAGTCATCATTTCACCTTTATGTCAGAGTTGTCAATCCGTTGTGTCAGGGTTGCTGCATTGCGTCAGAGCTTTTAATGAGCTAGCTGCACAGAGTAATGATGGCCAGCTGTAGATGCCTAACTGCATAGAGCCACGTGGCCTATCCCGAGCTACATGGAGCTATCGTGTACTTTCTAGCTGTATGAAGCCTTAGGAGACTTTTGGGCCGCATGAAGTTCTTAGAGACTTTTGAGCCGCATGAAGCTATAAAGGACTTTTGAGCCGCATGAAGCTCTAAAGAACTTTTGAGCCGCATGGAATTTCCTGTTCCTTTTCCATGCTTCTACAAGACCCCCTTCAAAGTTTTTAATTTGTAAAATTGAAATACTTTGAATAAGAAGCATGGCTATGTCCGCATAAGCTCCTCCTGCCGCATAGACTTCTCTGGCCGCATGGGATGTTCTAGCCGCATGGACCACTCTGGCCGCATAGACTTTATAGCCGCATCGGCTATTCTGGCCGCATAATAGTCCTGTGCCACGTGGGTGTCTCATTATTGCTCTTAATTTGTTTTGATTTAAATTCGTCTTTTGGGATAGGATCCCAAGAGTCCTCTTTAAATATTTAGTTTTTGCCGTAATGTTTAGGATTAATCTTTCCGCATGCAGGGGTTAGAAATCCAAGACTCGGCTTTGTTTTCTAAGCGGCGCATCATGCAAAGCGTCCATCGATCCGCACGCCCCCATCAGCCTATAAATATGGGTTCTTTGAGAGAGAGAGACTCTTTACTTTGTTTTTTCTTCAATTTTTCTTGCCCTAATTGCCGTCGTCTTCTCTCTCGATCACCGATCAACAATGGCCCCCAAATCTTCCTCTAGTGCTGCGACGAAAGGTAAGAGAGCGGCTTCTTCATCGACTGAGGTGCCTACAGTTCATCCTGATGTCCACCCCGCCATTGATGGTAAGGATTATGTGGAAGATCGTATGCTTCAAAACCCTAACAAAGATGGCTCTGTTGCATGTTTTATGCACAAGCCTTTTCTCCTTGGTATTTAATGCATCCTTCGTCTTCATTGAACTGCCCAAGTTCAGTACGATGAAGCCGCATATGTTGTATGGGCCGCATGAACTTCTCATGTCCGAGCCGTATGGGGTATGCCCTATGTTTGAGCCGCATGAGAAACGACTGAGCCGCATAAGCACCTTTAAAACTGAACCGCATGAAGTCCCACTAAACAGAACCGCATGAGCTCCTGATGAACTGGGCCGCATAAGCACCTTTAAAACTGAACCGCATGAAGTCCCACTGAACAGAACCGCATGAGCTCCTGATGAACTGGGCCGGATAAGCTCTAACAGATTAGAGCCGCATAAGCCTATTTGAACTAGGCTGCATAAGCCCCATTGAACAGAACCGCATGAGCTCTTTTAGAACTGAGCCGCATGAGGTCTCCTTTAAAAACTGGACCGCATAAGCTTATCTGAACTCGGCCATGTGAGACCCTGCTAAACAAAGTCGCATGAACTCTTGATAAACTGGGCCGCATGAAGTCCCTTGAATAGAACCGCATATGAACCCATCAAAGTAGAGCCGTATGAACTCCGTTAAAATAGAGCCGCATAAGGACCCATCAAAACTGAACTGCGTGAACTCTATTAAGATCGAGCCGCATAAGGACCTGTCCAAACGGAGCCGCATGAACTCTGTTAAAACTGAGCCGCATAAGGATCCGTCTAAACAGAGCTGCATGAACTCTTTTTCAATATTTTCTGGTCATCTCCTGACTTTGTTTCCTTTGTCCTTCTTTCAGTAAATTTGCCAGTTAATGCTACGAGAGAACCTCTGGTGGGTCGCGCCCAATCTGCTGTGGGCTATAGGTATGACCACATAGTCTAGTATGTGGTGAACTAGTTTCCAAAGGATGAACCTTTGGAGAGGCTGGATGATATTAAAAAGCAGTCCTTCTTTATTTCGGGGATGATGAACTCAAGGCTGCTGGGGGGCAAATACTTGAAACCTGCGTTCCTCTTCGGGGACGCCTTGACTGTGAATAACTCCCAAGTTCTGGATGTATCTGAGAGCTGGGACTTCACTTCTGACGGGATGGCGATCCGTATTCCTCTAAAGGAGCGTCACTTCCCACTGTCATGGTTCAACATGTTGCCTATGACCAGGAAGATGGAGGATTCCTTGACTCCGACCCGGAGCGGGATAATTGTGGGTGAAATTCACTACAACAATAACATGCGGTCAGTGTACGCGGGCAGGGTACCAGTCAGTCGATACGTGATGGGGTTGGCCCCGGACAGTTTTTTGAATGTGCAGGGTCCTAATTTTACGTTCTCTGAAGCTGACACTTTCATAAACCAACTTACTCGGAAAGGGTCCTATCCTGTCGGCCGGTTGTCGCTGCCGAATTGGATACCCCCTCTCCCTTCGTGGACCAACCTGTCTATGTGGATCGCGTAAAAGTATGAGACTCTCCTGCGCGAGATTGGACTCTATCATGCCATTCGGGGCACCAGCTATGGCTTGCCCATAAATAAGAAATTGTTCATGGCTTTGCTGAAAATGTACAACTTCCGTACGAGGACTTTCTTTACACCCGTGGGGGAGATGGGGCTTGCTCTGTACGAGATGCATGTAGTCTCCAAGCTACCTTGGGGAGACGAAATTTTTGAAGTGTATACTCCGACGAACGAAAAGTTCGAGGATCTGGAGCAACGGTTCCCGGGCATCGTAGCTGTCTACCAGGAACTATTGTGTCATCACAGTACATGCCACCAGATATCCATCAAGAAGGATGACAGCTCGGAAGGGAACCTTCTCCATACTAAGTCCTGGGTCACCTACCTTTTTAAGCTGGGTGCCTCAGGCCGGGTTTCTTCCTGCAGTCCTCAAACCCATGAGAAAATACAGAGCCGAGTGTCGACGGCCAAGAGATCGAAGGCCACAGGAGACAGATTCGGGAGTAAAACTGACTCCTTTAGCTATTTTACCAGGATACCCAGTCGATGTCTGAGAAGGCTCTCCTGGCAGGATTTCTGATGGTATGGCTGCGAAATTGCGTGGTCTCAGGAGGGGCTGGTTCCATTGAGAGAATCAGCCATAATTTTATCCTCCCTGCTGTGAAGCTGGTCTTCGGAGTCAGGCTAGCTCTACTCCCTGCCATGGTGTGCAGTATACACCATGGCCTTCGTACTTTTACGTCCATGGTCATCGCTCGCGACGTAATAAAGGACTTTGAATGTGTTGAACTGCCATACCACTATTTGATGGGGTGGTTGCTGATGCATTGCCGGTCTTTAATGAGGCCTGGCCCCGAAGAGGGCGTAACTGTAGATGACGCCTTTCTCTTCCAATATCGCCGTATGCCTTAGGATTGCGAGACTATGCACGCTTATAGGATGGCGCTGTCAAGAGTGGACATATACAATTTTTTCGTATCTGTTCCTCGATTTACTGCTGAGGAAATAAGGGCTGTGCATCTGGATGGTATTGGGCCTCCCCACTTCTTAGACGGCAAAATGCTCCTTTGGTTGCACAACATTCGCCCTTCCCACCTGGTATACTGCAACTTCAACGCTGTCTACTTGGAGCCTTACCTGCCAGTAGGTTCGCCCGACAGTTTGGGTATAGCCAGCTTTTCCTGGACAGTCCCAGCTCTTGCCTGGGTTTTGAAGACAGCATCCTCGATGGCAACAGAGCCTGGCATTATTATAATATAGTTCACACCCATACTAGCTTCTCGGTTCCTGATACTGGGGATTCAGGAGAAATCTTGTACTTGGCGGCTCTCTACCACGTCATGGAGAACAAGTCTCCTGTTGGCTTTTACCCGAGTACCAACTTCATTGTTGGTACCGGCTTGGAGGAGAAACCCAAGGGGTCTAAGTTAAAGAAGAAGCGGGAGAACATAGTTGCTGTATCGGACTTGGAGTCTGCCAACGCAGACGAAGAGGATGAAGAGCATGAACATGATCCCGACAACTCTCTCCCTCCTGCAGATGAGGTAGTGGCGGATCAGCCGCCCATTGTGCCGAACTCTTTCCAAAAGTGAAGCAGGCCTGAGTTTGCTGGTGGCGGCAGAACCTACTTCGTGAAACGGGCTGCGGTTAGGCCTCGCCGGCTGCTCATTAAGGAAAGAGACGAGGATATGGGCACCATTTCGGAGATGAATTGAATTACAACCATCTCCTTCTTTAGCTCTTCCTTTTCCTAAACTATGATCTAATCATTTTTCTTTTCTCTGTAGGCGTCAGAAGTGTCGGACTCTCGAGAACCGGCCGCTGTTTCTGAAGTCAACCCGGCCCTGACCACTTTGATTAGTGACATATGTGTCGAAATTATTTCTGTCGGGGTTCTCTCGGCGGCGGCTGAGGGGTCTCACGTTGCTGAGGTCTCGACCCAGGGCAACGTGGGCTCCGCTGAACCCGTCCCTGAGACTGCTGAACTTCAGCAGGGTGATACTGATCCAGTTGTATCTCCTTCCGGGGCGGCTGGGGCAGAGAAACCAGCTGAATTTGGCTTGGGTGTCGCTGGCGAAGAGATAACGGGGGCTGTGAACGAACCTCAGCCTCCGCAACTCTCCTCTGGTGAGATAAGCCAAGTCTTGACTAGTGAGGAGGCTCATTCGCTCTATCATCATATCCTTTGGATTAAGCTGATTGATGGTTGCTCTGGACATACAGGTCCTGCTCCTTCACTGCCAATGACGGACATCGTCAGGGAAGAGATCGCTAGCAGGAACCCGGTGGAAGATAGTGCACCTCCTCCCCCTCCAACTCATATTGAGGGACCTCCCGCTGAATCAAGTTTGGGAGAGCAGACGGCGAAACGGGGCAGGGAGAAATGATCCCTGCATCATCTTCTGTTCGTGTGGCTCCGGAGGTTGACCTCTCCACCCTGCCGAGTCTCCAGATCCTTCGGGCTGCAGAGGAAGAATTGGCTGCTATTCAAGCATCTTTTCACTCGGAATTTGTTTCCCTCGTGGCAGGGGTAGCGAGTTCCTATGCACCTTCTTCGACCCTGTCAACGACCCTTCATTTGACACCGCCTTCTTCGGAAGTTCTGGATGAATCATCAAAGGATGTAGTTGACAGTTTCTATCGTCACCTGAGGTGAGGAGTTGATGTTGCGATGGAAATGGGGACCTCTTTTGCCTTGGCCCGTCAATGCGTCCGGGGCCAGATTGAAATCCTTAGAACCCTTCCCGGTGGGGCAAGGATGGTTGAGCTGCTGGAGCCCAAATTGCTAGAGGCGGATCAGCTTCTGGCCCAGTTTCAAGTACTGCGTGTTAGACTCGTCTCACAGTATCGGTATTTATATACGGATACGTATTTTGTATTGTATTTCGTATTTTCTCAGTTTTCGGAATGCTTTAAAATTTTCCCAAAAAATAGATTTTCTCCTTGGCCGGTATACCGACAGTGTACCGGAGTATACCGACGGCATGCAGCTCGGATAGATTTTCCATATTTAAGATATTTTGATTTCAGATATTTTCGTGAATAGTATTTCTGATATTTTTATGAATAGTGTTTTGGATATTTTGATGAATAGTGGTTAGATATTTTCGTGAATAGTGTAGATCCATTATATTATCTAATGGACAATTGGTTTTCTTTCAATGGCTAGGATTGACCTAGAATGTGACATGGATCACGATCCAACGGTCACGATTAATTTACCCCTTCTATATATATCCTATGAGTTTCTCTCTCCTCTCTCTTTTCTTTCCTTCACCATTTCCCTTTCACTCTCTTCTCTCTTCCTCAAGCTTAGGAAGGCTTGGCCTTGAGGCCTAGAGTGTGGTTTCGGAACCCCTCTTGGTGGTGGAGTAGGAGATTAGGCTCGGTTGCTAAAACCTAGGCAAGTACATCTTGCTCAAAAGTGACATGACCATACTTTATTTTTGTTTTCCATAGAAACTAAAGTTTTATTGGCCTATAATATGCTTCTTTAAATTGTTAACATGTTTAGTATATAGCACTTTTGGTTTTGATCGACAGTATTGCGTAGATATGAGTTTCTAGATATAATTTTTTGAGTATTTTGAGGTATTAATCTATCAAATGTTTTAATTTGTGAAAACTAATACTTCCATTTAGTAGGAAATTCAATTATATTCAATTTTGACTTTTGAAAGTCCGAATTTTGATTTAAAATGAAGTTTTTATGGCCGAAACAAGTTTTAGCGAAAATCTGGATTTTGTTGCTGTTTGGAAAAATGGTATACCGCCGGTATACCGCAGTATACCGCTGGTATGCCGGTTTTTGAACCAAAAACCTTCTGTCTTTAGCCCGATATACAGCCGGTATACCGCAGTATACCGCTGGTATGCCGTTTTATGCTGTTTTAGGCTGTTTTTGTTCGTTTTTATCCGTTTTTGATAATTTCTCGATTGCAATAAACTCTTAACATCATTAGATGACCTTGGATAGTTAAAGAATGATTGTACTCTCTATATACATGGTACATGCTTATATTCATGTATTGTTCTATGTCCAGATTATAGATAGTGGCCTGTTATGGTGCACTCCAGATTACTATATATGCCTAGCTCGATTTAGTAGCTCGTAGTAGCGCAATCATGATTTGATTTTCTTATTGATTTCTAGACCGGAGATACGAGTGCATGTTCTTTCTTGACACCATGGATATAGCTTGTTGAATGTTAATCTATTGCATCTTGGCACTGGACAATCGAGTGTGAGTATTGTTCCGTGTATCACGTGATGTTAGTACGAGGATGTTCGTAAGTTATAACTTACGAATTACTTGTACATAACACACGTCATCTTAGGAAATTCTTGAGTGTCCACGACTTGAGAACTTGACATGAATATGATAAGGTAAATGACTAGTAAATTCAAGTAGATCATTGTAGAAGGAAATTCACACTACCAACCTCGAGCTCCAAGGGCCCCATGAGGCATGGCTCAACCCTGCTAGGCAAGGGCTCCATGACCTACCAAGTTTGCACGTATTGATATATGATCGAGTCACATGTCGTGCCGGGTTGCTGCACAGTCAGTTATATTTTTTTACAAGTATATGATATGGTTGTTAATGTTACAAGTCTAGACACGTTTCATCTGCCAGCAGTCTTGTTGGGCAATAGATGTACTACTCGTACCCTTGGATATCCGGGTATCTGCAGTCAGGTAGTTGCAAAAATCCTCAACTTGCATAATAGTAATTAGGATTGTGATAACCCTAGCTAGTTAATGATAGCAAGCCGTAGGTAATGATTGGCTGTGCACTTTTGATTTTGTGTTACCTTATATGCTCTTGTGTCGGTGAGTGGCCAGAGGCTAAGTTCTTCTAGGGAAAAGATCTGTAACCCCGGTCCTTGTTTGGTTTAAGGGTTGTAGCTCTGATTCCTAGTAGTTCCTAAACCCCTTGTTGCTCATCGGATTATTCTGTTCCATAGCTATATTGTTCAGTATTTCCATTTAGTCATTTATATTTTTGAGATACGTGCATTGGTACCGCACTATTCTCAATCCACATTTATTTACTTCTGTTATTATGCTATTGTGTTGTTGTTGGATTTTGTCATGCACCTCGAGCTTCCTCGTGGTACTTGCTACTTGGGGCCTGACCCCACTGGTTTTGTTTGGCTAGATTTACCGCTGGAGCCCGAGGATTCTCCATACCTTTCTCTGGATGGCCAGCTGTCTGCTTAGATCTGCGGTTGTTCCTCCTCGCGAGTGGGTTCCCTTTTTGTACCGCTCGCGTTTCATTTCATTTTGGTGGTGTTAGCTACGACATGTGTTAGCCCTATTATTTTAAGACTTTCTCAGTCTTCGGTCAACATGATGTACTATATTAGATCTAGACTGATATAGTGATCATGTATATTAGTACTTTGCTAGTGTAGCATTTTGTATTCACTAGCTTCATGATCATATATGATATAGTATTTTGGGATGCCTCTTTACTTTCATATTTGATATACTCTTGATACTTGTTGTTGTTGGATTGAGATGGGATTTGTTCGACTATAGGAGTTGTCAGTGGAATGCTAGAGTCTTCCCACTTGTCTTCTAGACAGCTTTGATCGTATATTAGGGTACTGGCGTACTCTAATACACGTAGCTGGCTTTGTTTCGCCCCTACTTTCCAGTATTCTGGTTCTGGGACATGACAGGGTTTTTTTTGGTGGCCCATTTAGGTTTGTCTTTAGACTTGTAGGGGATTCATCTTGTTAGAATCTCAATCCTATAATTGTCTTCATTTGATCTCTCTTTGCTTATCGCATTCTCGTTTTCCTTGAACTGTAAACATGATTGACATATCCTTGTTCTGTTCCTGTCCATTATTGATATCTCGTGTCCTTATCTTTCAGGGACACACCGCCTACTTCTTCTTTCGAAGGTTTAGTTTTTCTGCCGTCTCAGGCAGCTCAGATGGAAGGTCATGATCAGACCCCTCCTTCGCAGAATCAGAATCTCGTACCATCTCAGCATCCGTCGGCAGCTCAGTCTGTTCTTGTTCAGTCAGCTCGGCCAGCTCCGTCAGTCCCTTCAGTACAGCCAGCCCAGGTAGACCAGCGTGCCCTACTCGAGATGATGCAGGGCATGATGGAGGCACAACAACAGCAACATCAGAATCAGCTTCAGATCCAACAGCAGGTGGTTTAGTTGCACCAGCAGTTACAGCAGGGCCAGGACCATACCAACAACACCCTCTGCCAGGGCGTTACCGTAGCTTTGGAGGCGAGTGGTCGTCGTGGTCACAACTCAGCATCTGACTTTAGTCGCTTGCGTCCAGCTCAATTCTTCGGCACCGAAGATGTAGTATCAGCCGATTCTTGGTTTCAGGACACCGAGACCATTTTGGAGGCAGCGAGGACTCCTGCAGAGGATAGGGTAGCAGTGGGGAAGCTACAGTTATCTGACATTGCCCGCGACTGGTGGGTAGCACAGGAGATGGGCCTTCCTAGGCCTATTAGTTGGGAGACATTTCGGGAGCGCTTCCAGGAGAAGTTCTTACACACCTCAGCCAAGTTCCAGCTCCAGCTATAGTTCATCAACCTTCATCAGCAGACGAGGACTGTGGATCAGTATGCGGCAGAGTTCTGTAGGCTTAGTCGATTTGCATCGCACATGGTGGCTTCTGATGGTGATAGAGCTAAGAGGTTTGAGCAGGGCTTGCACTTGGAGCTTGAGCAGCTCATGGTAGACCATTTTTATGACACCTTTGATACAGTACTGAGAGCAGCTAGATCCTTGGAGATGACCAGTCAGAAGATAGCAGATAGGACCGGAGGTCAGAAGAGGTCACACTCGACTATGAGGGGCATTACCATTCATTCCTCAGCTCCAGCTCCAGCAGTCAGAACTCCAGATCATCGACCTCCTCGTCAGACGGTATCATCAGCCCCGACAGTGGCATCAGTACAGCGGTCCACGTAGTCAGGTCAGCCAGGATATGATTATTGTGGAAAGCCAGGGCACACCAGAGCCCAGTGCAAGAGGGCCAATCATCAGTGTCTCAGGTGTGGTACGTCTGACCATATGATTAGGTCTTGTCCACTATTACGTCCAGAGGGTTCATTAGTTGTCCCAGTGCCATTGGCGATCGAGAGGGCACCAGCAGAGTCAGCTCGATCCCATGTTCAGCGCCCGCTTCCGACGCAGTCCCAGCAGTTTCAGCACCAACGTCCAGCACAGTATGCCCAAGCCCTGCGGGCAGGACTAAGCCAGTAGCAGGCTGTACGAGTACCCGTGATGCATGGACAGACTTTCAACATGAGTTTGCAGGAGCTGTTGGCCGAGGGCGGTCAGATTGTAGGTGAGATTTTGAGCATTCCTTCAGTTTATCTTACTCTTGGGTTTTGTTGACGGTCATGTATTCCACCTAAATTCAGAGTACAATGGTCGCCTCGACATATTCGGCGAGTCAATGCGAGTTTTTCGTACCACTCATCTGCCTCCTTATCTCGTGATACACGATATCTATCATGTATCTCGACTACGTAGGTGTGTCCTGGATTAGAGTCATGTCTTCGACTAAGTCATTGGTACCGACTTACTTCGAGACTTGACCCTTGTCCACTTTGTGAGTCAGCGTAGGCAAGCGGCGACGAATTCCTACTCAACTGACTCAGGGGTATATTATTACATATGCCCCATTTTCTTGTATTATATATATATATATATATATATGTATGTATGTATTTATTATTTTCTGTATTTATTTAAATTCTGTATCTCAAAATATCACTTGTACACGGGATGTTTTCTTTCGATGTGTTATGATTTTACATTGTTTTAGCATGTGTATTTTTTTGCTCAACTGGCTTTAGAAAATTCCGTGGACGAAATTTTTCTAAGTTGTGGAGGGTTGTGAGACTCGTCTCACAGTATCGGTATTTATATACGGATACGTATTTTGTATTGTATTTAGTATTTTCTCAATTTTTGGAATGCTTTAAATTTTTTCCAAATTATAAATTTTCTCCTTGGCCGGTATACCGACGGTGTACCGGAGTATACCGATGGCATGCCGCTCGGATAGATTTTCCATATTTTAGATATTTTGATTTCAGATATTTTTGTGAATAGTGTTTACGATATTTTCATAAATAATGTTTTGGATATTTTGATGAATAGTATTTAGATATTTTCGTGAATAGTGTAGATACATTATATTATCCAATGGACAATTGGTTTTCTTTCAATGGCTAGGATTGACCTAGAATGTGACATGGATCACGATCCAACGGTCACGATTAATTTACCCCTTCTATATATATCCTATGAGTTTCTCTCTCCTCTATCTTTTCTTTCCTTCACCATTTTCCCTTCACTCTCTTCTCTCTTCCTCAAGCTTAGGAAGGCTTGGCCTTGAGGCCTAGAGTGTGGTTTCGGAACCCCTCTTGGTGGTGGAGTAGAAGATTAGGTTCGATTGCTAAAACCTAGGCAAGTACATCTTGCTCAAAAGTGACATGACCATACTTTATTTTTGTTTTCGATAGAAACTAAAGTTTTATTGGCCTATAATATGCTTCTTTAAATTGTTAACATGTTCAGTATATAGCACTTTTGGTTTTGATCGACAGTATTACGTAGATTTGAGTTTTTAGATATGATTTTTGAGTATTTTGAGGTGTTGATCTATCAAATGTTTTAATTTGTAAAAACTAATACTTCCATGTTGTAGAAAATTCAATTCTATTCAATTTTGACTTTTGAAAGTCTGAATTTTGATTTAAAATGAAGTTTTTATGGCAGAAACAAGTTTTAGCGAAAATCTGGATTTTGTTACTGTTTGGAAAAACGGTATACCGCCGGTATACTGCAGTATACCACCGGTATGCCAGTTTATGCACCAGAAACCTTCTGTCTCTAGCCCGGTATACCGCCGGTATACCGCAGTAGACCGTCGGTATGCCGTTTTATGCTGTTTTAGGCTGTTTTTGTCCGTTTTTGCCTGTTTTTGTCCGTTTTTGATAATTTCTTGATTGTAATAAACTCTTAACATGATTAGATGACCTTGGATAGTTAAAGAATGATTGTACACTCTATATACATGGTACATGCTTATGTTCACGTATTGTTCTATGTCCAGATTATAGATAGTGGCCTTATATGGTGCACTCCAGATTACTATATATGCCTAGCTTGATTTAGTGGCTCGTAGTAGCACAATCATGACTTGATTTTCTTATTGATTTCTAGACCCGAGATATGAGTACATGTTCTTTCTTGACACCGTGGATATAGCTTGTTGAATGTTACTCTATTGCATTTTGGCACTGGACAATCGAGTGTGAGTATTGTTTCGTGTATCACGTGATGTTAGTACGGGGATGTTCGTAAGTGATAACTTACAAATTACTCGTACATAACACACGTCATCTTAGGAAATTCTTGAATGTCCACGACTTGAGAACTTGACATGAATATGATAAGGTAAATGACTAGTAAATTCAAGTAGATCATTGTAGGAGAAAATTTGCACTACCAACCCCGAGCTCCAAGGGCCCCATTAGTCATGGCTCAACCCTGCTAGGCAAGGGCTCCATGACCTATCCAGTTTGCACGTATTGATATCCGACCGAGTCACATGTCGTGCCGGGTTGAGGCACAGTCAGTTATATGTTTTCTTTTATAAGTATATGATATGGTTGTTCATGTTACAAGTCTAGACACGTTTCATCTGCCAGCAGTCTTGTTGGGCAATAGATGTACTACTCGTACCCCTGGACATCCAGGTATCTGCAGTCAGGTAGTTGCGAAAATCCTCAACTTGCATACTAGTAATTAGGATTGTGATAACCCTAGCTAGTTAATGATAGCAAGCCGTAGGTAATGATTGGCCGTGCACTTTTTATTGTGTGTTACCTTATATGCTCTTGTGTCGGTGAGTGGCCAGAGGCTAAGTTCTACTAGGGAAAAGATCTGTAACCCCGGTCCTTGTTTGGTTTAAGGTTTGTAGCTCCGATTCCTAGTAGTTCCTAAACCACTTGTTGCTCATCGGATTATTCTGTTCCATAGCTATATTGTTCAGTATTTCCATTCAGTCATTTATATTTTTGAGATACGTGCAAAGGTACGGCACTAGTCTCGATCCGCATTTATTTACTTCTGTTATTATGCTATTGTGTTGTTGTTGGATTTTGTCGTGCACCTCGAGCTTTCTTGTGGTACTTGCTACTTGGGGCCTGACCCCACTGGTTTTGTTTGGCCAGATTTTCCGTTGGAGCCCGAGGATTCTCCATACCTTTCTCTGGATGGCCCGCCGCCTGCTAAGATCTGCGGTTGTTCCTCCTCGCGAGTGGGTTCCCTTTTTGTACCGCTCGTGTTTCATTTTATTTTGGTGGTGTTAGTTAGGGCATGTGTTATCCCTATTATTTTGAGACTTTCTCATACTTCGGTCAACATGATGTATTATATTAGATCTAGACTGATATAGTGTTCATGTATATTGGTACTTTGCTAGTGTAGCATTTTGTATTCATTAGCTTCATGATCATGTATGATATAGTATTTTGGGACGCCTCTTTACTTTCATATTTGATATACTCTTGATACTTGTTGTTGGATTGAGATAGGATTTGTTCGACCATAGGAGTCGTCAGTGGTATGCTAGAGTCTTCCCACTTGTCTTCTAGACAGCTTTAATCGTATATTGGGGTACTGGCGTACTCTAATACACGTAGCTGGCTTTGTTTCACCCCTACTTTCCAGAATTCTAGTTCTGGGGCGTAACACTGCGGCAAGTTGATTTATCTTCAGTGATAGATCAGGAGCGGGCCTTCCTCATCCCTATCCTGAAGAAGATAAAGGCTGCACGAGATGTATCTAAGCCGGTTATAACGAAGGACCTCGACGATCTGTCTCTCCAGTATGATTAGTTGAGCCGCAGGAGCGAGGATTGCATGGCTCGGGAAGCGGCCACTTCTCGCGGAATAATTGATACAAGGGAGCAGATCCTCGAGCTCCAGAGGAAGCTGGCTTTCTTGGAATCTGAGCTTGAGGCCTCCCGCACGGATAAAAAGCTAATCGTTCAGGAGGCCAAAAAGGTCACCCGAGCTTCTGCTGGCCTGGAGCATGCTCTGAAGAGACTCAAAGATGGCTGGCAGGCCCACGCGCATCTGGAGGATGCAGAGAGGCTGACTCAGGAAGCTGAGTGCCGGGCTAAGCTGCGATTTGAGCGATCAACCGCCGTGTTGAGGAACCGCCTCAGAGAATTATGTATAGCTGAACCATAGTCGGCCTTTTTCTTTATTTCTTTGTCATTTTCCTTCCTTTTGATAGGGACGTGGTCCTCGAATATGTAGTACTTTTGCTTTTCAATAACTGACTATGTTTTTATCATCCATTATCTATTGTGCTTGTACTGTATCTTTGGTATTTGTGATGTTTGCCCCACTGGGGAACTATTTGTGGACCTATTACCCTTGGCATACCTTGGTTTTAGGTACGGATAATAAGTTTGATTAGGGATACCTAGAATGATTCTACGGTAAGGTTGCCATGGAAGTTCTTGGTATCGAGCGAAAGAGTGCCATGGGGCAGCTGGGCCCCAGAGGCATGATGAGAAAGGAGCTACATGTACTAGAGGACTTAGTACAAGATTTATGGTCACAGAGGACATTTGTGGTCAACTGAGGACATTTGTGGTCAACAGAGGACATTTGTGGTCAACTGAGGACATTTGTGGTCAACAGAGGATATTTGTGGGCCTATTATCCTTGGCGTACCCTGGTTTTGGGTATGGATAATAAGTCGAGAGAGAACCAACATACTTACTTAGAGGTAATGAGGACGTGGTAAATATGAGGGTTTCTTCAATAGAATCTTCCTACTCAGAGGTAATGAGGACGTGTCAGGAGTGGACACCATGCAGGGTACATAGAACAACTCAGAGGTATTATGGACGTGAAAGTTCTACGTGAGGGGTGATTTGTTTTTGATGGAAGTGAAACAACTCAGAGGTGACATCTACGTGGTTGTTTCGAGAAATTTGTGGATTTGTTACCCTTTTTATGCACTGAAAGTGCGGGTAGTGGATCATGAGGAAGGAGCTCTTTTAGGAAAAAAGTTCAGAGGTATGATCATACATGACTTACTACCTAAAAGATGCGATATAGATTCATCTAGGTGACCAGAGTGTATGTTCAGCGGTACCTGCGGGTACATAACTCAACAATCAGGGAAATTTAGAGTCATAATGTAAGTTCAGCGGTACCAGAGGGTACATAACTCAACAATCTGGGAGATTTGGAGTCAGAATGTAAGTTCAGCGGTATCAGAGGGTACATAACTCAACAATCTGGAAGATTTGGAGGATGTCATTTCAGACATAATACTTCTTCAGGAACTTGCCGTTGATGGGCAACATGAGCAAGTCTCCATTTTATTTTGCGAGGCGGTAAGCACCATTGGAGAATACAGCCTCGATGACAAATGGGCCTTCCCACTTTGGCTGGAATTTACTGACGGTTTTGTGAGTCATAACCATTGGCCTCCGAACTGCCAGAACGAGATCACCTACTTGGAATGTTCTGATTTTAACCTTCTTGTTAAAAGCTCCCGAGATACGTGCTTGGTATAGCTCGATTCGTTGTTGAGCTAACAGGCGCTTCTCATCTAGAGCCTCTAACTCTTGTAACTGGCGATGGTGATTATCATCCGTTGTCAATCGATAGGTAAGGGCAACGCGGAGTAAGGGGATTTGAGTCTCCAATGGAAGAACTGCCTCACTTCCGTTTACCAAGGAGAATGGTGTGTTTCCAGTGGCCGTCCATACTGTAGTGCGGTACGCCCATAAGCATTCGACAAGCTTCTCATTCTAGTCGCGTTTGTTTGAAGACACGAACTTTTGAGCAGCTTGATTATAGTTTTATTGAATGCTTCTGCCAACCCTTTGCTGTCGGATTGTACGGTATTGAAGAAACATTTTGGATTCGATGTTTGTCGCAGAACCGATAGAAGGCGTGTCTTGCGAACTGCGTACCATTATCGTGGATGATCCTTTGGGGCAGTCTAAAGCGATAGATGACGTGATGCTTGAAGAAGCTGATCACGTTTGAAGTCTTCACTTCTGCCAGCGGAATAGCCTCCGTCCATTTGGAGAAGTAATCTGTGATTGCGAGTATGAAGCGATGTCCTCGGAACGAAGGCGGGGTGATCGGACCAATGATGTCCATTCCTCATGCTTCGAATGGCCAGGATGCCATCGTCGGATGTAGAAACTCGGATGGCTGGTGGATTTAATCTGTATGGACTTGACAGGCTTTACACTTTTTTGCATAGTCTATCACATCTGCAACCATCGTGTGCCAGTAATAGCCCATTCGGTGAAGGCGATCTTGTAATTTTGGGCCAGACTGATGGGCTCCACAGACGCCATCATGAGCTTCACGTACGGCTTCTTTGGCTTCTGTATTTGACAGACATCAAAGTAGTAATCCATCGTATGATCGTAGATACATCATTTTCGTCTCCGTATCATAGAAGAATCTGAGGGAATACCTTCTGATGGAAGTAGCTTCTTTCGGATTCTCCGGCAAAATGCCGTAGACTACGAAGTCAATGAATGGCTGTCTCCAGTCTGGTGCTTCGTCGACTGTCAGAGCAGAGTAATTCTCAACACACTGGACATTGTCCTTGGGATAGACCATTTCACGGCCTATTACGTTAACCAAGTGGTGAGCATGGTTCAGAACCGCTAAGGAAGCGGCAAGGCCTGCTAGGGCATCAGCTTTAATATTCTGGAGCCTGGGAACGTGTTCTATAAAGAAGCCTTCAAATGATGAAATAATGTTGATCGCTATTTGGTGATAGGGGATCATATCTTCATGGACCCCGGATCTGATTGACGATTAACTGCGAATCGCCATATGCTTCAAGATACTCTACCCCCAGCTCCATTACAATTCGGAGGCCAATGACCAAAGCGTTGTACTCGGCCATGTTGTTTTGAACAGGGCTCCGTGAGGGAGTAAGCCCGATTGATTACCAGTCCGGAGGGAGAAATCAGCACCACTCCGACTCCAGCGACGATGTTGCCCTTGGGCCAAGTTATGGAAGCGCCGTCGAAGAACATTCGCCATACGGCATCATGAGAGGCCACATTTGAATTGGCGACCTCATCTGGAATCTTTTCGTCTATTCTGGTTGACTCTGAACCTGGATGAGCTGCTAAAAAATCTGCCAGAGCTTGACCTTTAACAGCCTTCTGCAGGACGAAGATCATGTGGTATGGAGACAATAATATCGCCTAGGTAGCGAGCCAAGAGCTGAGTGCACCTGGCTTGGTCATGAAGACCCTGAGGGGGTTAACTCTTGATACGACATGGATGGTTTGCCCCGTGATGTAGTGTCGCGTCTTCTGAATGGCAAAAACTAGAGCAAGGCACTCCTTCTCCACGGTAGTGTATCGATGCTCCGGCCCCATCATCATTCGGCTGAGGTAATATATAGCTTGCTCATGGCCTGTATCATTGTTTTGTGCTAGTAAAGCACCAAAAGAATGCTCCATTGCTGTCACATAGAGCAGGAATAGTTTTCCAGCAACCGGGGCCACCAGGACTGGAGGGTTCGACAGATATTCTTTGATGATGTCGAAGGCGCGCTGACACTCTTCATCCGATACGAATAAAATGCCCTTCTTCATGAGGTGGGTGAATGACTGACATCGTCCGGAGAGATTAGAGATAAACCTTCTGATGTAAGCTAGCCTTCCTTGAATGCCTCGAAGTTTACGGAGATTTCTTGGAGGACCCATCTCCATGATTGCCTTCGTTTTCTCAGGGTCTATGAGGATTCCCTGGGCAGTAATGATAAAACCCAGGAATTTTCCACTAGATACGTCCAAGAAGGATTTGGTAGAATTCATCTTCAAGATGTGCGCTCGTATCAGGTCGAATACTGTCCTGAAGTCCTGCAGATGGTCTCCCTTAAAACGGCTTTTGACAGCAATGTCATCAACATAACACTCTACAGTTTTACGTAGGTGATCTCTGAAAATGACACTCATGGCTCTTTGATATGTGGCGCCGGCATTCTTTAAGCCGAAGGACATGACGGTGTAACAGTACATGCCAACGGTTTTCGAAATGATGTATGCTTTTCGTCGTCAAGAAACATCTTGATTTGGTTGTATCCTGAGAAGCCATCCATGAATGGCATGCGCTCAAAGCCACATGTGTTGTCGATGATGATGTCCGTGATGGGAGGAGGAAACTCATCTTTAGGACAAGCTTCGTTTAGATTTCGGAAGTCGATGCAAATTCGGATCTTCCCATTCTTCTTGAGGACTGGCACTATATTGGGGACCCAGTCTGGATGTTGCTCCTCCCGGAATGAAGCTGCTGGCTATCAGTTTGTTGACCTCAGCTTCGATAGAGTTCATGATGTCCGGGCAAAAACATCTTTACTGTTGCTTGACTGGCTTTGCGTCTGGATGACTGTTGAGCTTATGAAGTACGTCCTCGGGGTCTAGCCCTGGCATGTCTTTATAACTCCAGCAAACACGTCAATGTACTCTCTGACGAGTTGTAATAGTGATTCTCGCTCTTCGTCTGTCAGACTTTGATAACGAAGATTGGTTTTGGGGAAGACTCATTACCGAGGTCAACTTGTATGACCTCATCTTCAGTAGGGGCTCTTTTTGTTCGAACCGCTTTTCCTATTGCGCATCTAGCTGTTGGGCCCACGGCTCTAACTCAAGAAGTTTAGGAATGTCTTCATCTTCTTCATAAGCATCGGCGAACGCCATATCGACAGACAAGACTTGCCTGAATACATCCCCAATGCTGACATCGAATCAGAAGTTGGTGATCCGGTTGAGTGTGAATACCAGTCGCATTCCTTATCTGAGCTTTCAGGGTCGTCGGAGGTGTAACATAACCTAGTCCACATCTGGTCTTGTTGTAGTAATCCCGTAGTTTTCCAGCCGGGACCAGTAATTGTAAGGGTAATCGCGGTCCAGTGGCGTAGTTCAAGCTTGGCGTAGTTTCCAGATCATACCCCTATTTTTGCATGAGATATTTAGATCGGGAACTATACAGATAAAGGGGCAGTCTTTCGGTGTCGGGTTCGAGCTCAACTTTTTCTATCCTAAAGGGCTGGATCATTCTTCTGGCCGAAGATGATTGGATGATCCTCTCCCTCAACTATGCGGTAAGCGTCTTCTACTAGAGTAAGTTGACTTACGATGTAGACATTTGTCACCTATGTGTGTAGGTGGGTGCCTATACCGTGTCCCATGGCATACATTGTACAAAGCTTATTAAGCTTGAGGTAGTTCAAAGATAGCCCTTTATTGATGAAGTAAGGTATCTTTTCTAGTGGAATTACATCATATGCAGATGGAACATCAGTGTGAGTAGCCACATACTTGGCCAGCTCTGACTCTTCTTCGGCTACCCCGTGTCAATGAAGACTGGAATGATGACTTGGGCAGCTTAATCATCAGGGGCTCCACTGGTGGAGCAGAACATGGAGTCGTTGGCATACTAGCGACCCCCAGTTTGGTGCTCGGTCTGTGTTGGGAGTTGTTGGTGGCTAGCAGTCCCCGGCTTAGCGTTCGGCTGCCGATTAATTCTGGGAAGACGAATCGTCATCGGCTTGACAAGGGATTGAGCTCCTCTGTTTGTTGCTGGCTAGCTCTAGGCAGCCTGATTGTCAGTGGCTCCGTCGTGGGTCTTGGCGCTTGGCCAGACCTTGACAGTCAGATTATCATTTGCTTCTTTTGTGCAGAGAGGCTGATTGTATCCTTACGTAGAGTGGCTGTAAGGGGTCAGTTATGCAAGGTTTGCGGGCTTAGAGGTAGATTGTCAGAGGTTCTTCCGACCCAGCTGCCGCCTCAATTTGAGCTTGAGTATCTCCTTCGATAAGATGACTTTTCGACTTCTCGTACATGTATGAGTCTGAGTAGTAGGATTCGACCCCTTTAAAGGGATCGATGTCGGCAAATTCTGTCCTGACAAAGCCGTGCTTGTCGATGTACTTGAAGCACTGGTGTAATATAGAGGGCACGATCATGTAATCGTGTATCCACGGACGCCCCAGAAGAATATTATATGAAGTGTCCGCATCTATGACATAACAGGTTACTTCTGACTGAAGGTCGCCGATTTGGCACTTCAGGCGAATCTTTCCGATCGGATAGCTTCTACCTGAATTGTCACCGCTGATGGCAGTTCTTGTCGGCGTCAGGCGATGCATTGGGATGCGCAAATGGTGCAGCAGGCTCTTCGAATGATGCTTATGGAAGAACCGGGATCAATATGCATCCGATCAACCTTGATGTCGCCAACGTATCCAGTATAATACAGAGGGCAATCGTGCAGGTTGGTCTTTATAAGCATATCCTGTAGAGTAAAGATAATATTGGGTATTGCACCTGTACAAGTACTCTTGAAGATCTGTAGGCGAGCTCTCCCCAGTGAGATTGGACTGAGCCAGATATGCGTCGGCATTCTGGAGTGCCTCGCTCAGTTGACGCGAACATCTTTGGAGAGTCTCAGGAGCTCGTATAGTGACAATTTGGCCGGTGTGTTGGCCAATTGTGCCAAGATGTCAAAGTTGTAGGGCCTCTCCAGCCCATGAGGTGTCTCTTTCGGAATGGTTTGTCAAAGCAAGTCTCCTTCGGCCTAGGCTTGTAGGTCGTCGGAGGCTGAGAAGGTCCTGGAGCGCCAGTAGTAGCCGGCTGATGATCTTCAGCCGAGTTACCCGGTGTAGGTTGGGATTGTGCACCCGACCGGATGACGACAGCTGTAGCTTCTTCGACCTTTCGAGATTGTGCGCATGATTTGACTTTTCCACTCTTCTTCTTGCTGGTGAGAGTGGTGCGGACTGAGTCACTTTAGGTACGAAGTCCGGATGGACCCACATGACTTCCCCTCCTGATGTATAAGGGTACTAGACCAGCAGCCTGGTCTCTGAGAGGTAGAAGATTAGCAACATCCATTGTTGCCCAGGGATAGACACTATGTCGTCTTGAGTCTTTGTCGGAGGGAAGCTACCGAACTGTACTGACACCATGTTGGCTGCCACGGTCACCTCTTCGAAATCAATGGCCAGGGCCTTAGAATCGATGAGATGCTGGATGTATCGCTTTAGTTGGAAGCAGTCGTGCATAGCATGGTGAACATAGCGATGGTAGTGACAGTACTTAGGGCTCTCAATTTCTGCTGGCCGAGGTTCCCGCTTGGTGGGGGAGCTGAACTCTACCCCTTGTATAAGCATGTCAAGATGGGCTTGACATGGCTGTCCTCGAAGGAGTAGGTCATCTTAGGCCACTACTTTTCTTTCGACTTTGGTTCAGGCTTCTGGCTGTATCGGCCACCATAGCCTGTTTGCCCTTGCTGTCTCGATTGTTGGAGGGTTACCACCATTGTTGTTGTTGGAATTAGGTCGTTTGCCCTTCGTCTTCCTCCGTGATGTGCAATCCCAGTTGGCGCTTTCTTCAATTTGTCTTCTGCGCTAGTGGCACTGATGATGAACGTCTTCCAGTCGTTAAACTGACTTTTGCCCATCCAGAGGCTGATTGTGGGGAGCAGCCTCTTTTGACAAATTTAATTAAGGAGGAATCAGGGTTACCGGAAGGCAACTTCATCGCGGTTTGGCAAAACCGCTCAATATAGTTCCTTGTCAGCTCCTTTTCTCCTGAACAACGTCCATGAGGGTGGACATCGTCACGTCTTGTCCTACTTCATAGAACCTCTCCAGGAACATACGTTTGAAGTCGCAAAGGAATGGATGCAGTTGTCCGGTAAGTTGTACCAATCGAAGGTGACCCCTTGCAATGACCCGATGAACAATCGCGTAAGGATGGCGTCGTCATGGGGCAGATGGTCGGTTGTGACCTCAAGTAAGTAATGTACCGGCTCGCAGATGTCTTCCATCATATGGATTAATGTTAAATGGATTATATCTTGGTGGGAAGGGGACATCTCTCCATGCAGAGGGATATGGTTCGTATCCTGAGGTCTTGGGAAGTTTTTCGGGCATGAAACATGGCCCGAGCTCCTGGACCTCTCATCTTGCCTCCCTGGCCTCATCTGCAGCAGTGGGAGCTGTCATCGTAGTAGGATTGCTGCCCGGGTTTGGCGCATTTGAGTTTGAGTCCGCATTAACCGCGACCCAAGCTTGTTTGGCCAGGCGTCCTTCCTTGCAGAGTCGGCAGGGCCGATTTGATCTCGTCTACGGATTTGACCAAGGTATGAAGTATGGCCTCCAGAGTGTCGATGCGTTGGCGATCACTGGGACCGTCTTGGTTGTTGTCCATCATGAACATCGTCCTCACATGAGGAGAGATAGAAGGAACGGGGAGGACGTGCCCTCTGAGTCATACCCTTGTACCGAGAAATCATCGGGGTATATAGGAATATTCTCCTCTGGTTTGGACTCAGAGGAAGTGCTACCCCCTGCATAGAGGCTGCCTCGTCTTGGGACCCATGGACTTCCTCAGGGACGTCCGGATCCACTGCATCAGTGGAGGGAATTGTTTCCCTGGTGCATCTTCTTGGAACACCGAATTGTTGTGGACGTTCGCAGGGGTGCTACCCCCAGCTTCGGCCACTCCCAGAGGTGCAGTTGACGAATCCCCAAGTGTAAGATTTTTTTTAGAGCGGGTGCCTTGAAAAACTCCTCATGTGGTGGTTGTGGACAACCGCTTAGATGCAGTTTCCTGGCCATGCTAGTTGAGATCGTCGGGCTAAAACATTTGTCTACTTCCCGTCTTGCCAGTAGGGATCTTCTGAGCCGAATTGCAGGAGGCGACATAAAGTGTCTCATCTCTTGAGCTTTGTTGCAGGACCGATCCTGGCTGCTGCGGTCGTTGGAAGACGGACTGCCGATCCTCTTGTACTGCCGCCTTGCTGCAGCAGCAGTTGACGATGACTTGAGTGCAGTGATGTCCATGAAAGGACTCTCTGCACACCAACCTCTCTTCTCTTTCCTTGCATTTTTGAAGAATCACATCACACAAGTCACTCATTTTGGGCCCGGGAGTCCCGAGTACACGAGTGTGCTGGCACCATGTTTGCTCCCTGATTGGGTGACTTTTGGAACCATTCTGTCCATTTGTCGTCGGGGGCGGGACACGTTTGGTTCTGTACAACTTTTTATCAGAGGCCCGTTTAACAGTAAGAGCTCTCTGATGGTTAGAGGTTGGGACAGCTGACTGAGCTCGACGAGCCCGTGCACCCTAGACTTCTTCCCTCTAGCACCCAAGGGCGCATAATAGGAAGAGTCCAAATTGTGCCACATAGAGTCTGGCATATTCTCATTGGAGTATCCGAGATCAGGACCTCAGAGAGGCGGTCAAAGACAGAACCCGAGCCGCATGGAGTATTCTGCGGCTGTCATTTGTGACCACATAAAAATTATGCGGCTGGATCTGTTGGCCACATCAGTATTCATATGGTTGGATCTGTTGGCCACATCAGCATTCATGCGGCTGGATCTGTTGGCTACATCAGCATTCATGCGCTGGATCTGTTGGCCACATCAGCATTCATGCGACTGGATCTGCTGGCCACATCAGCATTCATGCGGCTAGATCTGTTGGCCATATCAGCATTTACGGCTGGATCCGTTAGCCACATCATCATTCATGCAGCTGGATCCGTTGGCCACATCAGCATTCATGCGGCTGGATTTAGTGGCCGCATGAGTCTTCATGCGGCTGGAATTGTTGGCCGCATGAGCCTTCTTCATGTGGTGGCACCCTTATGCGGCTTCTTCCTGGACCGCATAGAGTCTCCATTTGCTTCCTTAAGTCCAGCATCGTAGTGCTTTCCTCTGCCGGACTTGAGAACAGCAGGGTCCTCCGCGGCCTGAAATGGGGCCGCATGGGAGTCTTCTCCACCGTCTTGGACAGCAGAGCATTTCTTACAGAGCTTGGGGAGGAGCAAATGATTTGGGCCTCCACTCTCTACGAGCCTTCTTCGTGCAGGCTCGCTTCTAGACCGGGCCAGCGCTCCCGTCGGAGAGCATTTCTTTAAACGCCTGTTGGTCGAAGCGGACGACCAGCATCTGTTGTGTGGAGCCAAGTTTGGCTGCGTCCGATTGCGTCACCAACTTCTCAGCCGTGGAGAAGTTAGTCCCAGCAGAGTCGCCATCGTGTTTGCCATTGATTATAAAAGAACAGAACAGTTTTATGGGAGGACTGGACTTTTACTTCACAATACAAACTCGCTTGTACAAAAGTGAGCCTAGGAACAAAACCTAAGAAAAGCAATCTAAAGTACAATTGTTTATTTTTGATTCTGGGGGGTAACGGTAGAGGCTCGGGAGAGTGACGACAACTCTGTCTTACTCCTTGGACGATCAGACGTCGCTTCGGCTCCGGAGAAGAAATGCTTTTTGTGTGGACGGGGTTACTGATATCTCTGCTCGGGCTCTGTGCGTATCACTCTGTGCTCTCTTTTTTTTCGTCCCTGCCTCCCTTTGCTATTTATAGGAGTGGGGTGTGCAGTAATTGTCTCTTAAAAAGTGGGTGGTTAGGGATTCGTTAAGATTTGTCTTGATCCTGTTTGTTGAAAATTAATCCAGGCTGTTATTGTTGATTGTAACAAATCTGGGCAGTTAATGTTGATTGTACCAAATTTGCATGGTTTGTTGGAAATCGATCTGGACATTTAATGTTGATTGCAATAAATCTGTATTGTGATGATTTGTTGATATCAGCAAATCCAAGTGAATAAATCTTGGTCAATCTCTTGCCACGTGTCCCAACTGCCTGTTATGTCGATTGCCATAAATCTGAATTGTTGAGATTTGATCAACTCCTGCCACGTGTCCCAACTGTTGCGAGCCGCATGGAGGACTGTCATAGTTGAGCCGCATGAGTGCGGCCTCGTGTCAGAGCCGCATAAGGGTGGCCTTATCAGAACTGCATGGAAGTCCTTTAATCTGAACCGCATGGAGGTCCTTACAACTGAGCCGCATGGACGCCTTACAACTGAGCCTCATGGACGCCCTTTAATCTGAACCGCATGGAGGTCCTTACAACTGAGCCGCATGGACGTTCTTATAACTAAGCCGCATGGACGTCCTTACAACTGAACAGCATAAAGAGCTTTGGAAATGGGTAGATCCTGCCAGCTGTCAAGATTTTCCTCATCTCTCTAGGAGCACGTCAAGAGACATCATTTCACCTTTATGTCAGACTTTGTCAATCCGTTGTGTCAGGGCTGCTGCATTGCGTCAGAGCTTTTAATAAGCTAGCTGCACAGAGTAATGATGGCCAGCTGTAGATGCCTACTTTGAACTGCATAGAGCCACATGGCCTGTCCCGAGCCGCATGGAGCTATCGTGTACTTTTCAGCCATGAAGCCTTAGGAGACTTTTGGGCCGCATGAAGTTCTAAGAGACTTTTGAGCCGCATGAAGCTCTAAAGGAGTTTTGAGCAGCATGAAGCTCTAAAGAACTTTTGAGCCGCATGGACTTTCCTGTTCCTTTTCCATGCTTCTATAGGCGGTTCAGAGAAATCTTTGTGGAATACCATCGTCTTTGGCCCACCATATTTTTCATTGCATATGTCTATATTTGATCTTGCTAATTGCTTTTCTGCAAATACATGTTAGATGAACAAAGCAATATACATGTAGCAAGTACGATAAGATAAAGCACATTAGGACTATGCAAAGTTTAAGTATCAATGCTATAGAGATAGCATAAATATTAATGATATCATAATGTTAAACTTAATCGAATAACCACAATCGAAAATGTAGTTAGATCATTAGGCTAACAGTAGTGCCATATGGAGCATCCGACGGATCTTCATAGATCTCCGACGCATGATCCGAATGAGCCAACAAAAACTTTCTGGAACAAAAAGGATTATCCGACGGTGATCCGTAGATATCCGACGGATAATCCGATTGAGCCAAGAAAAACTTGATGTCTCCATTCGAAATATTTGGCGGTAATCCGTGGATATCCTATCTTATTTTTCGGGTCTAAACGAACACATATATTAGTGGGCTGCAGACCACAAACCATTTTGTTTCTTTTGATGTTTATTATTTATGTGAATTGAGATTAGTTTTGACTTGCCATGTGAGACATATTACCATTGTCTAGACATAATATACGTATTAAAGTTGGGCTGGAGTCTACTTGATATGTAGATGGTATGAATACGTATACTAGTCCTACGTATATTGAGACTGGGCGTGACAGAGATATAGAACCTCGCAATACTGGAATAGAAATGGAAGCACATCAGCATGGACTATATTGTTGGCTTGCCGAAGACGCAATTGAAGAACGATGTCTCCTGGGTCATCGTCGACTGGTTAACCTAGTCAGCGTACTTTATTGCCATCAAAGTTACTTGGAGCATCGATCGCTTGCTCGAATTTAGAGATAGTACGGTTGTATGGAGTGCAAATATCTATTGTCTCTGATCGAGATAGAGTAGACTGAGTCGGCTATGGGGAGTAAGTTAAAATTTAGTACAACCTATTATCATTAAACTGACGGTCATACAGAACGGGTAAATCAGATACTTGAAGATAAGCTATGGTTCTGCACAATAGAGTTGAAGTCAAGCTGGGACGTTCATCTACCGTTAGCTGAATTTGTATACAACAATAGCTATTAGTACAACATTTAGATAGCGCCGTATGAAGCAATATACGGGCGGAAGTATAAATCACCCATTTGCTGATAAAGTTAGGGAATGACTAATTCTTGTCCCCGAGCTAGTGGAACATATCGTATAGAAAATTCGACTAGTACGGGAGAGACTGAAGGTGGCTCAGAGTTGACAAAAGTGATATGCCGACACCCAACGACGACCTCCGGAGTTTATTGAAGGCGATCACATGTTTCTGAAGGTAATGCCTATGAGTCACCAGATTTGGAGCAAAAGAAAGCTGAGCTCGAGATTTGTTGGTCATTTCGATATACTAAAGAAAGTTTCTCCAGTAGCTTACCAAATCATATTGTCGCCAGCACTATTGGATATGTACTATATCTTTCATGTTTTACAACTATGAAAGTACGTGCACGATTCGAAGCACATGGTAGACTTTGGTCAGCTGAACCTGAAGGAAGACTTGTCGTACGTGGAGAAACCCGTTCAGATCTTGTAACGCAAGGATAAGTTGCCCCAGAATTGTGCGATCCATCTCGTTCCCGTACTATGGAAGAACCACTATGTTGAGGAGTCGACCTGGGAACTTGAGTCAGGAATGAGGAAAATATTTTCTTATTATTTTCTTAGTGGTAGGTTCCATTCCTAAGTTTTGATGACGAACGTTTCTTAATTGGTTATAATATAGTGCCTGTTTGCCATTGATTATAAAACAAACAGTTTTATGGGAGGACTGGACTTTTACTTCACAACACAAACTCGCTCGTACAAAGAAAATGAACCTAGGTACAGCAATCTAAGTACAATTGTTTAGTTTTTTGGGGGGTGACGGTAGAGGCTCGGGAAAGCGACGACAGCTGCCTTACTCATTGGACGATCGAACGCAGCCTTGGCTCCGAAGAATAAATGCTCCTGCTCGAATGTGGACCTCTTTGTCTGGCCTTGTGCGTATATCTCTGTGCTCTCTCTGCTCTGTCTCCACTTTATTTTTTGTCCAGGGTTTGTAAGGGAATGGCACCTTGCTATTTTAGGAGTGGGGTGTGATCATTAGGGTTTGCAAAGATTATATTTTAAACAGAGGGCGGCCAAGATTTGTTAAGATTTGCCCTGATCTTGTTTTTATGTTGATTACAACAAATCTGCATCATTTATTGGGGATTGATCCGGGTAATTATGATGATTGTAATAAATCTGATTTGTTTGGGATTTGACCAAATCTGGATGGTTATGTTGATTGCAGTAAATCTGAGTTATTGAGATTTGATCGACTCCTGCCACGTGTCCTTCATAAATATAAATTATTGAGATTCGATCAGCTCCGCCACGTGTCCTCATTGACAGCAATAAATATGAATTATTGAGATTCGATCAGCTCCCGTCACGTGTCCCAACTGCTGCGAGCCGTATGGAGGACTGTCATGGTTGGGCCGCATGAGTGTGGCCTCGTGTCAGAATTGCATAAGGGTGGCCTTATCTGAACCGTATGCAATCCTTTAATCTGAGCCGCATGAGGGTGGCTCTATTATCTGCGCCGCAGAGGGGAGGCCATATCTGAACCGCATGGCAATCCTTTAATCTGAGTCGCATGAGGGTGGCCCTATGATCTGAGCCACATAGAGGTAGCAGCCGCATGGGGGTAGCCTCCATGATCCGAGCCGCATAGGAGTAGCAGCCGCATGGGGGTGGCCTTCAACTGAACCGCATAAGGATGGCCACGTGTCAGAGCCGCATGGAATAAAGTGCTTTGGAATTCGGTGGATCGAGCCAGCTATAGAGATTTTCTTTGTTTTCCTAGGAGCACGCCATTATGTCAGAGTCATCATTGCAGCTTTATGTCAGAGCTGTCAAACCTTCGTGTCAGAGCTGTCGCTTCGCATCAGGGCATTAAATGAGCCAACTGCATAAATTAATTACGGCCGGTTTATGAAGGACTTTTTGAACCGCATAAGGCCACGTGGCTTACTGGGAACTTCTGAGCCGCATGAAACTCTAATGAACTTTTGAGCCGCATGAAACTCTCATAAACTTTTGAGCCACATGAAACTCTCATAGTCTTGAGCCGCATAGGATTTTTTGTTCATTTCCATGCTTCTACAAGACCCCCTTCAAAGTTTTCAATTTAAAAATTAAAATACTTTGAATGAGAAGCATGGCTATGTCCACATGAGCTCTCCTGGCCGTATAAGATATTCTGGCCGCATGGACTTCCTAGCCGCATGGCCTTCCTGGCCGCATGGACTGTCTGGCCTCATGGGCTGCCTAGCCGCATGGATCAGACCGCTCTGGCCGCATACTGTCTTTTCTGCCATGGTGTCATTAATTGCTCTTTGATTCGTTTTGATTTGAAGCCATCTTTTGGGGGCGGATCCCAAGGGTCAGATTTGCCTTGATGACCGAAGCGTCGATTTTGTTCTTTAGGTACACAAATCGAAGCGTCCGTCGGTCCACGTGACCCTCCGTCCGCCTATAAATAAGGGTAATTTTTTAGAAAAATACTCTTTACTTTCTCCTCCAGTTCAAACTCTTCTTGCCCTAACTGCCGTCTTCTTCTTCTTCTTCTTCTTCAATCAACGATGGCCCCCAAGACTTCCAAGGCTGCGGCAAAGGGTAAGGAAGTGGCTTCTACGTTGACTGCGGTGCCTGAAGTTCATCCCGACGTTCACCCTACCATTGCTGGTAAGGATTTTGGGAGGATCGTATGCTTCAAAAACCCTAACAAAGATGGCTATGTTGCATGTTTTATGTACAAGCCTTTAATGCGTCCTCGTCTTCATTGCTGTTCAAATTATGGGCCGCATGTACGTCTCATGTCCGAGCCGCATGGGAGGTATACCCCATGTCCGAGCCGCATGGGAGTTGTCTAGTGGCCGTATAAATACTTCGCAAACTGAACCGCATAATGATCCGTCGAACAGAGCCGCATAAGTCCCTCTGAATCGAACCGTATGAAGCACCCTCAAACAGGACCGCATAAGCTCATCTGGACTGGGCCGTATAATGCCCTGCTAAGCAGAACCGCATAAACTCATCTGAACTGGGCCGCATGAGGCTGCGCTAAACTGAACCGCATAAGCTCTGCTAAACAGAACCGCATAATCTCACGCTAAGCAGATCCGCATAAGCTCATGCTAAACAGAGACGCATAAGCCTACGCTAATTAGTGCGCACTCATGTTCAAACAGAACCGCATGAGCTCTTTTAAACAGAACCGCATAAGCTCGCGCTAAATAGAGCCGCATAAGCTCATGTGGACTGGGCCACATAAGCCTAAAAAACTCGATGGTTTTGTTTAGCCATCTTTTAACTTGTTTCTTTTTGTCTTTCTCCAGTGAATCTGCCAGTCAATCCGGCGGGAGAACTCCTGGTAGGTTCGGCCCAGTCTACTGTGGGTACGATTCGACCACTTAGTCCAATATGTTGAACTAGCTTCCCACAGACGAGCCTTTGGAGAGGCTGAATGCTATCAAGAACCAGCCCTTCTACTTTCTCTGCGCCATGATGAACTCAGGGCAATTGGAGGGGAAATACCTGAAGCCGCGTTCCTATTTAGGGATGCTTTGTCTGTAAAGAACCCCCGAGTGCTGGATATATCCGAGAGTTGGGACTTTACTCTTGACGGGGTGGAGATCCATATCCCTCCGATAGAGCGTCATTTTCCTCTGTCATGGTTCAACATGTTGCCGCTGGACAGAAAGATGGTGGAGTCCTTGACTCCAAGCAGGTCGGGGATGATTCTGGGAAACCCATTACAACAGAATTTGGGGTCAGCGTATGCGAGAAAGGAACCGGTCAGTCGGTACGTGATGGGACTGGCTCCGGGTACCTTCATAAATGTACCGGGTCCCAATTTTACGTTCTCTCAAGCTGACTTGAACCAGCTTGCTCGGAAAGGGTCCTATCCCGTCGGCCGATTGGCGTTGCTGAACTGGATAAACCCTATCCCTGCGTGGGCCAACTTGACCACGTAGATTCTGCGGAGGTATGAGACTCCCCTGCATGAGATCGGCCTCTACCACGCCATTCGGGGCACCTGTCATGGTCTGCCATAAATAAGCCGTTGTTAATGGCTCTCCTGGAGATGTACAACCGGCGGACGGGAACCTTCTTCACGCTTGGAGGGGAGCTGAAACTCGCTCTCCACGAGATGTACGTTATTTCCAAGCTGTTAAACGCCCCAGTACCAAAATACGTAGCACTAGGAACGTAGACATGCCAGCCGTATAATCAATATACGTAAGCTATAAATGCAGTAACCAAGGCACTAAATCTCATCCACAAAGATAAATAATGATATAAAACAACTTTGAATTTGTCATGTATATAATCGTTGGGCGAAGACTGTCACCCTCACTTTTCCAAGTTAGGGGTAAAATGGAATTT
>JANAVB010012198.1:22326218-22423718 GCA_029216955.1 Iris pallida
GCTAACAATCTCCCCCTTTTTTATTATGGCAAATCGGTTAAGTTTAGTATTATCACAATAGATGCATGTATCACTAATGTATAAGCAGATGTACGGATATACTACTAATAGCATGTTACTTAAAATACTTCTACCCTTTATTACAATATTAAAGCACATACTTAAACTTACTTCTCCCCTTTGACATGATCAAAAATAGGGTCCCCTGTACTAAGAGATAAAAATGAAATCAACCTCAAGCATAGAAATTAGAGCATGGAAAGTCATAGACAATCATGATCAAGATATACTACTGGAAACAATGGGAGAATGGTGTATGACAAGTTTTAAAGCTACATTACCAATGTAGAACATCAAAATTTAAAAGAAGCATATCAAACACAATATAACTGGTAAAACAAATAAATTAAAAACAATCAATAAATAGTTTACTAACTTGAAATCCAGGAAAGAAACTCCAAAACATAATATTATATGAACTAAAACTCTAGTTTTGGAAGGAAATATATACCAATTGAAATAAAGGATTTCAATCAAAAGCCCATGAGGATTAGATAATTGTAAAGTAATTGATATTAAAAAAATACCAATTGAGATAATTGGAAGATATAAACTTAATACCAATTGAAATATAAACTTGAAACATTGATCAAAAAGCCATTGAAAGTCAAAATTGTCCACAAATAAATAGTGGAACAAACAATGAATGATCAAAGAAATAGAGCAATTGATATAAAATAATCTCTTTATTTGCAAAATCTATTTTCTTACCCAAGTTAATGCATTTGAACTCAATTACCTTATCATGCTATGTGAATATCCTTTAGATAAACATGAAGGTAAATAAGAAAAATACTTGAGAAGGAAAAATTCAGTCGACTTGAATGCTCCCCCTGAATGTATTACCAATGTTGATATAAATCATGAGTTTTGGGTAAGTCCTCGACAAGGAAAGCCAAGTCAATTAAGCATAACAGGAAAGCCAAATTAATGAAACAATAGTCATCAAGATAAGATATGAAGGTTAATATAAACAATGACCTGTTTAACCCATATAAAAGAGAGATAAATAATAAAGACACTTGCATACACTCTCCTAAATCCTTCACAAATAAAAATATCATGACTTCAATCAATAGGATATGAAATTAAAGAAAATGGGTCCATGATGAACTAGGTGTGCGACATATTACATGGTATAAATGAATTGAATCAATTATTTACTCCCCTCAAAATATGCGTCTAGTTCCAAAGCACTTATAGCATAAAAATATAACTAAAGGATTTGGGGCTAAATAACTATGGATTTCTCCCCTTTGCTCAATGCATATAAGGCTATAATATCGTCAAAAGACGAATAATATCATCTTTAGTCAAGAAGAGTTATCCAATTAATAGACACTAAAGATGAAAAATTAAAAGAATATTACAATTAAGCATTTTTGAGAAAAAGATCATCATGAAAAGAAATAAGGTCAATTAAACCAATCATGATGAGAATCACAATAGCTCAAAAAATAAAAATTAAATTAAAACTCAAATAACATCTCCATGATTATCTAATTAAGAAATGATCAATCAATTTATTGCTTTGCATGGACTATGTATGTTTTACCACATATGTACCCATCAACGGGTAATGTCCCAACCTTGCTAATACTAAATGAGAAACCAATGAAGTTCACATAGCAAAGGGCATATGTGATAACCCATAAATAGTCAAAGTAGAATAATGAATTAACTTGATAACCACATAATTAGATAATATGGGACTACTCAACAATTAGGATCATTCATAAAGTAAACAAATAATTGATCCAACAATAAATCTCATCAAGAGAGAAACCAAAATCCATATTTATAATAAGATCTCATAAATCCAAAAAAAATATAGGAAATAGTCGATCTCATTTTAAAAGAATTCTCAATAGACACAAATGAAATGGAAATGATAATATGACAAGGTCGTGACTCAAAATGAGACAAATTTAAGAGACACTTACTAATGACTTGTATGAAAATATATTAAAGTAAGGAATCACAAACCTCTTTTGAAAAACCGATCAATTTACATAAATTTATCAAACTAGTTTTAGAGGACAAATAAATGTATCTAAAAGTAGAGAACACATTATACCAAGGCAAATCATAAATCTCATTTTTTTTTCGTAAACTAGCTTATCATAAATAGATTGAAATATAAGAAAAACAATAACTAGATGAGTGAAAGTGAACCAAAATTATATAGCTTAACAATATGTCATAAATAGCAAGCTACATAACAAATTAAGATTAATGAGGTAAGCCATTAATAGGATAAAAGTGCTTATTAGATCATAAGTCACTAACACTAAAAATACTTGCTTAAGTATAGAGTACAAAATATGGGAAATATTTTTAAAGAACAAAATGATTTATAGACTCTTTACTAAGAAAGGATAGAGCATAAAGATAACAAATAAATAAAATAGACTCTTATCAATATAGGCCAAAGAGATATTCATGAATAATACAATAAAACAAATCTCATGCCAAGTATTGAGATTATCCCAAGATAATAAAATAGTAGATCTATCTACAGAATGCAAAATATTATAGCCATTATGAAATGAGTGTATTATCTAGAAATGAGAAACCTCAACACAAAAGCTCAAAACATAGTAGCTAAAGTCATAAGAATGATGTATCAATTACATGTATTCTTATGTGCTACAAAAATATCATTGGGCAGCAATAATTCAAAAAGAAGCATAAACCCAAGGTATGAGCAAAGAACGATCATTAAGATCAAGAAGCTAGATGCTAAAGATATCAAGTACATTTTTAAAAAAGATTTCATAGTGCACTATAGAAATATATATATAATATATAGATTAAAAAATATGCACTAGTAGAGGAGGTAGTTCTAAAATGCAAGATAAAGTACAAAACCGTATGATTCTTTAAAAGAATATTCATAAATAGTCATGCGCAAGACATAAACAATATTTTCTCTCACCATCCCAACTTAAAGATATAAAACAAATAAATATCAAAAGCTAGGAATCTTTTATATATATGAAACTATATATATCACAAATAGGCATACATGGAAAGATAAAAAATAAATTAAAAACATGTATTCATAATGTCAACCGAAAAGCCAAGAAGATATCATAAAATAAAGCTTTACAGAAGAAGCTAATTGATTCAAGAAGAGATACTCAAATTTGGTCAAAAGAATCAATAGCTAAAGTATGAGGTAATCACAAGTTTGAAATTTACAAGTATGAATAAATACTTTTCAAATAAATACAATACTTGATTTAACTCATATGCCCACATAAAGGTACTTATACAAAAATAGATATCTATAAGAAATACATGAACTACATGTAAATAGAGATTTAATGAATATAATCATGTATCCTTAATGAATATTTGAAAAACCATCACAAATTCAAAAACATGTATAAATAAACTTTATTAGGCAAAGACATAATTGATTCTCAAGAATATAATCAAAATAAAATATGAGAATCATAATAAATATATTATGCAAGCACAAGATTAAAGTGAAGTATAAGTATATACTTGTCAAGTAATAAGAAGCTTGTACTAAACACTATATTCACAAATACCGATTTAAAGTAAATAAAACATATTTAAAGAGAAATCGGTAAGCAGTAACTATCTCAAAAACTTTAAAGACGAAGAGTTAAAATCATATTAACTCAAATAAAAACTAAGCTCCTATCGACTAGAGTGGTATGCATGTTTTATAAATAAATATTAAGAAACGAGCATGCATATATATGTGTCGTACTAATAGAAAATGAGTGATAAACTACATAGTATGAACTAATCATTTAAGCTAAGTAACTAGTCATGCTAGATAATAAAAATAACAAGAAATAGCTAAGCATGCTAGTATCATATCTCTCATTGATTTAGATAATAAGCAACTAAATATATCAATGAGAGCTAGTAGAAAGTTGTCAAAGGAAACATGCTATATTCTAAAAATATATACTATTTAAAGAGAATCGTTTAGCATGTTACCAAAGTGGCCCTAGTGGCCACACTTGTATTGGTACAATTGCTTGGAAGATAACCTTTGAGCTTTGCAACCACCAATACGTTCCTCAGTGCTATGTTCCGATACAAGAAGCTTCACCTACAATATTAGATGAAGACTTTGGTATCCAAATAAACTTGGATCCACATTTATTAGCTTTAGGGACCCATATAGCACTTACTCTAGCATTGTAGTAAAGGTCCTAGGAATAGGGCATGTAAAGCTCATGTGTCCAATACGAGAGCAATAAAAGTACCTAATGCTAGTGTGTACACATGTATCAGAATGAGCATGGTTATGAACATGTGACATACTAGAATGATGAATATCTCTAGAGTGAGCATGAGAAGATTTAGTTTTAAGAATATTATGTTCTAATAACAACATCATGCATGCAAGTAAGAGAATCAAATTTAGCATTTAAAATATTATTCTTTTTTTTAAATAAAGCAATTCTAGAGATAAAAGCATCATTTTGTTTCTTTAAATCATCAATAGAAGAATCATGAAAATAAATAACTCATGTGATTAAGTCATGAGATCTTCTATTGATGAGGAAAGAGATTTAATTTTCAAAATTAAAGCCTCATTCAAACTCTTTAAAGAAACACAAGATGAGTTTTGATAATCAAGTCTAGATAATAAATTATTGTTTTTATTCTTAAAAATTTATTTGCTTCTTCTAAATGAATAACCTTTTCAGAAAGTTCTTCATTTGTAGAATAAAGGTTGTCAAGAATCTCTAAGGATTGTTTAGCTAGAGCTTTCCACTTAGAGCATTTCTTGTATTTAGAAGAAACATGATTGTCTATGCTACTAGAAGTAAAACCCTCTTTATCAGAGGAGGAAGAAGGAATACGATGTAATAAAAAATAATAAGGATCTACTCTAAGGATGTTAAGCCTAACAATAAAGTCCTTGCTCTGATACCAATTATAGGAACCCTAGAGGGGGGTGAATAGGGTCAGGATAACTAATTAAACACTTAGCACAAGCTAATGGGAAATTTTAAAAATATAAGTGCAAGAGAAGAGCAAAACGATACCGACACCGAAAGTGTCCTGGTATCCTCCCAAGGGGTACTCCAGTCCTGGAACTCTCTCCGGCTTTAATCCACTATTATCGCAAATAGTACAAGGTGAGTTTTCATATGAAGGCTCACCAAATTCTTACATGAGAGCTTTAGTCCGAAGGCCTCTCCGACTTCAACCGAGAGTTTGGATCCGAAGACTCCCCAACTTCAACCTTTCATAATAGATTTAGATCTCCTTATACAACAAGATGAAGATCTCACTTTTTAACTTAATAACTCTAACACAATTTATGGATGACAAATGAAAACTTTACAGAGTTGTTTATGGATAAGCTTTGATGGTTTAGAAATTTTTAAGCTCAAAGCATCAACCTTGAATGAAGGGGTTCAAGGCTATTTATAACCAAAGCAAAGAAAGGTGCAATAATACAACTTTTAGCAGGCTGACGGATAATTCGTCGGATTTCCGTGGAAGTCCGTCGGATTATCCGCCTGCACAGTCCAATGGCTATGAATAGAGCCATTGGGATCAATCTTTGATAAAATTCGACCGTTGGAATACAAATGGTAATAGGACGGAAAATGCCAGAATTGGCGATTTTTCGTCGATAATCTGAACAATCACAGAAGGTATTCCGTGAGTCCATTAGAATCTTCCGTCGAATTTCTGCGGAGATCAGCCGGATCATCATTCAGGATTTCAAGGATTGTTTTGGGTTATTTTCTACCATAGCTTTCGATTTTGCCATTCATTTCTTGCGTTTACAAATATTCCTAAGACTCATTACAGACTCCATATACTTAGGCAGGTGCAAGCTTCTTCAGAGTCTTGAAATGATGATGGCATGGCTTGGCTTCTTTCTTTGATAGGAGTTGACTTTTTCTTTTGGCGACAACAGTCCAAAGATACTCAGTTTGTGAAAACTGAATACTTTCGGATGCATGGCTCCGAAGATGTCATCAGGCGGTGTTTTCCATTGATTATAAAAGAACAGAACAGTTTTATGGGAGGACTGGACTTTTACTTCACAATACAAACTCGCTTGTACAAAAGAGAGCCTAGGAACAAAACCTAGAAAAAGCAATCTAAAGTACAATTGTTTATTTTTGATTATGGGGGTGACGGTAGAGGCTCGGGAGAGTGACGGCAACTCTACCTTACTCCTTGGACGATCGGACGTCACTTCGGCTCCGGGAAAGAAATGCTCTTTGTGTGGACGGGGGTTGCTGATATCTCTGCTCGGGCTCTGTGCGTATCACTCTGTGCTCTCCTTTTTTTTGTCCCTGCCACCCTTTGCTATTTATAGGAGTGGGGTATGCAGTAATTGCCCCTTAAAAAGCGGATGGTTAGGGATTCGTTAAAATTTGTCTTGATCCTATTTGTTGAAAATCAATCTGGGATGTTAATGTTGATTGTAACAAATCTGGGCAGTTAATGTTGATTGCACCAAATCTGTATGGTTTGTTGGAAATCGATCTGGGCATTTAATGTTGATTGCAATAAATTTGTATTGTGATGATTTGTTGATATAGCAAATCCAAGTGAATAAATCTTGGTCAATCTTTTGTCACGTGTCGCAACTGCCTGTTATGTCGATTGCCATAAATCTGAATTATTGAGATTTGATCAACTCCTGCCACATGTCCCAACTATTACGAGCCGCATGGAGGACAGTCATAGTTGAGCCGCATGAGTGTGGCCTCGTGTCAGAGCCGCATAAGGGTGGCCTTATCTGAACCGCATGGAAGTCCTTTAATCTGAACCGCATGGAGGTCCTTACAACTGAGCAGTATGGATGTCCTTACAACTGAGCCGTATGCATGCCCTTTAATCTGAACCGCATGGAGGTCCTTACAACTGAGCCGCATGGACGTTCTTATAAACTGAGCCGCATGGACGTCCTCACAACTGAGCCGCATAAAGAGCTTTGGAAATGGTGGATCGTGCCAGCTGTCAAGATTTTTCTCGTCTCTCTAGAAGCACGTCAAGAGTCATCATTTCACCTTTATGTCAGAGTTGTCAATCCGTTGTGTCAGGGTTCTGCATTGCGTCAGAGCTTTTAATGAGCTAGCTGCACAGAGTAATGATGGCCAGCTGTAGATGCCTAACTGCATAGAGCCACGTGGCCTATCCCGAGCTACATGGAGCTATCGTGTACTTTCTAGCTGTATGAAGCCTTAGGAGACTTTTGGGCCGCATGAAGTTCTTAGAGACTTTTGAGCCGCATGAAGCTATAAAGGACTTTTGAGCCGCATGAAGCTCTAAAGAACTTTTGAGCCGCATGGAATTTCCTGTTCCTTTTCCATGCTTCTACAAGACCCCCTTCAAAGTTTTTAATTTGTAAAATTGAAATACTTTGAATAAGAAGCATGGCTATGTCCGCATAAGCTCCTCCTGCCGCATAGACTTCTCTGGCCGCATGGGATGTTCTAGCCGCATGGACCACTCTGGCCGCATAGACTTTATAGCCGCATCGGCTATTCTGGCCGCATAATAGTCCTGTGCCACGTGGGTGTCTCATTATTGCTCTTATTTGTTTTGATTTAAATTCGTCTTTTGGGATAGGATCCCAAGAGTCCTCTTTAAATATTTAGTTTTTGCCGTAATGTTTAGGATTAATCTTTCCGCATGCAGGGGTTAGAAATCCAAGACTCGGCTTTGTTTTCTAAGCGGCGCATCATGCAAAGCGTCCATCGATCCGCACGCCCCCATCAGCCTATAAATATGGGTTCTTTGAGAGAGAGAGACTCTTTACTTTGTTTTTTCTTCAATTTTTCTTGCCCTAATTGCCGTCGTCTTCTCTCTCGATCACCGATCAACAATGGCCCCCAAATCTTCCTCTAGTGCTGCGACGAAAGGTAAGAGAGCGGCTTCTTCATCGACTGAGGTGCCTACAGTTCATCCTGATGTCCACCCCGCCATTGATGGTAAGGATTATGTGGAAGATCGTATGCTTCAAAACCCTAACAAAGATGGCTCTGTTGCATGTTTTATGCACAAGCCTTTTCTCCTTGGTATTTAATGCATCCTTCGTCTTCATTGAACTGCCCAAGTTCAGTACGATAAGCCGCATATGTTGTATGGGCCGCATGAACTTCTCATGTCCGAGCCGTATGGGGTATGCCCTATGTTTGAGCCGCATGAGAAACGACTGAGCCGCATAAGCACCTTTAAAACTGAACCGCATGAAGTCCCACTAAACAGAACCGCATGAGCTCCTGATAACTGGGCCGCATAAGCACCTTTAAAACTGAACCGCATGAAGTCCCACTGAACAGAACCGCATGAGCTCCTGATGAACTGGGCCGGATAAGCTCTAACAGATTAGAGCCGCATAAGCCTATTTGAACTAGGCTGCATAAGCCCCATTGAACAGAACCGCATGAGCTCTTTTAGAACTGAGCCGCATGAGGTCTCCTTTAAAAACTGGACCGCATAAGCTTATCTGAACTCGGCCATGTGAGACCCTGCTAAACAAAGTCGCATGAACTCTTGATAACTGGGCCGCATGAAGTCCCTTGAATAGAACCGCATATGAACCCATCAAAGTAGAGCCGTATGAACTCCGTTAAAATAGAGCCGCATAAGGACCCATCAAAACTGAACTGCGTGAACTCTATTAAGATCGAGCCGCATAAGGACCTGTCCAAACGGAGCCGCATGAACTCTGTTAAAACTGAGCCGCATAAGGATCCGTCTAAACAGAGCTGCATGAACTCTTTTTCAATATTTTCTGGTCATCTCCTGACTTTGTTTCCTTTTCCTTCTTTCAGTAAATTTGCCAGTTAATGCTACGAGAGAACCTCTGGTGGTCGCGCCCAATCTGCTGTGGGCTATAGGTATGACCACATAGTCTAGTATGTGGTGAACTAGTTTCCAAAGGATGAACCTTTGGAGAGGCTGGATGATATTAAAAAGCAGTCCTTCTTTATTTCGGGGATGATGAACTCAAGGCTGCTGGGGGGCAAATACTTGAAACCTGTTCCTCTTCGGGGACGCCTTGACTGTGAATAACTCCCAAGTTCTGGATGTATCTGAGAGCTGGGACTTCACTTCTGACGGGATGGCGATCCGTATTCCTCTAAGGAGCGTCACTTCCCACTGTCATGGTTCAACATGTTGCCTATGACCAGGAAGATGGAGGATTCCTTGACTCCGACCCGGAGCGGGATAATTGTGGGTGAAATTCACTACAACAATAACATGCGGTCAGTGTACGCGGCAGGGTACCAGTCAGTCGATACGTGATGGGGTTGGCCCCGGACAGT
Organism: Iris pallida; assembly: GCA_029216955.1. Taxonomy (NCBI): domain Eukaryota; kingdom Viridiplantae; phylum Streptophyta; class Magnoliopsida; order Asparagales; family Iridaceae; genus Iris; species Iris pallida. The sequence continues at coordinate 22,335,578 of JANAVB010012198.1, forward strand.
TTTTTGAATGTGCAGGGTCCTAATTTTACGTTCTCTGAAGCTGACACTTTCATAAACCAACTTACTCGGAAAGGTCCTATCCTGTCGGCCGGTTGTCGCTGCCGAATTGGATACCCCCTCTCCCTTCGTGGACCAACCTGTCTATGTGGATCGCGTAAAGTATGAGACTCTCCTGCGCGAGATTGGACTCTATCATGCCATTCGGGGCACCAGCTATGGCTTGCCCATAAATAAGAAATTGTTCATGGCTTTGCTGAAAATGTACAACTTCCGTACGAGGACTTTCTTTACACCCGTGGGGGAGATGGGGCTTGCTCTGTACGAGATGCATGTAGTCTCCAAGCTACCTTGGGGAGACAAATTTTTGAAGTGTATACTCCGACGAACGAAAAGTTCGAGGATCTGGAGCACGGTTCCCGGGCATCGTAGCTGTCTACCAGGAACTATTGTGTCATCATACATGCCACCAGATATCCATCAAGAAGGATGACAGCTCGAAGGGAACCTTCTCCATACTAAGTCCTGGGTCACCTACCTTTTTAAGCTGGGTGCCTCAGGCCGGGTTTCTTCCGCAGTCCTCAAACCCATGAGAAATACAGAGCCGAGTGTCGACGGCCAAGAGATCGAGGCCACAGGAGACAGATTCGGGAGTAAAACTGACTCCTTTAGCTATTTTACCAGGATACCCAGTCGATGTCTGAGAAGGCTCTCCTGGCGGATTTCTGATGGTATGGCTGCGAAATTGCGTGGTCTCAGGAGGGGCTGGTTCCATTGAGAGAATCAGCCATAATTTTATCCTCCCTGCTGTGAAGCTGGTCTTCGGAGTCAGGCTAGCTCTACTCTCTCCTGGTGTGCAGTATACACCATGGCCTTCGTACTTTTACGTCCATGGTCATCGCTCGCGACGTTAAAGGACTTTGAATGTGTTGAACTGCCATACCACTATTTGATGGGGTGGTTGCTGATGCATTGCCGGTCTTTAATGAGGCCTGGCCCCGAAGAGGGCGTAACTGTAGATGACGCCTTTCTCTTCCAATATCGCCGTATGCCTTAGGATTGCGAGACTATGCACGCTTATAGGATGGCGCTGTCAAGAGTGGACATATACAATTTTTTCGTATCTGTTCCTCGATTTACTGCTGAGGAAATAAGGGCTGTGCATCTGGATGGTATTGGGCCTCCCCACTTCTTAGACGGCAAAATGCTCCTTTGGTTGCACAACATTCGCCCTTCCCACCTGGTATACTGCAACTTCAACGCTGTCTACTTGGAGCCTTACCTGCCAGTAGGTTCGCCCGACAGTTTGGGTATAGCCAGCTTTTCCTGGACAGTCCCAGCTCTTGCCTGGGTTTTGAAGACAGCATCCTCGATGGCAACAGAGCCTGGCATTATTATAATATAGTTCACACCCATACTAGCTTCTCGGTTCTGATACTGGGGATTCAGGAGAAATCTTGTACTTGGCGGCTCTCTACCACGTCATGGAGAACAAGTCTCCTGTTGGCTTTTACCCGAGTACCAACTTCATTGTTGGTACCGACTTGGAGGAGAAACCCAAGGGGTCTATGTTAAAGAAGAAGCGGGAGAACATAGTTGCTGTATCGGACTTGGAGTCTGCCAACGCAGACGAAGAGGATGAAGAGCATGAACATGATCCCGACAACTCTCTCCCTCCTGCAGATGAGGTAGTGGCGGATCAGCCGCCCATTGTGCCGAACTCTTTCCAAAAGTGAAGCAGGCCTGAGTTTGCTGGTGGCGGCAGAACCTACTTCGTGAAACGGGCTGCGGTTAGGCCTCGCCGGCTGCTCATTAAGGAAAGACGAGGATATGGGCACCATTTCGGAGATAATTGAATTACAACCATCTCCTTCTTTAGCTCTTCCTTTTCCTAAACTATGATCTAATCATTTTTCTTTTCTCTGTAGGCGTCAGAAGTGTCGGACTCTCGAGAACCGGCCGCTGTTTCTGAAGTCAACCCGGCCCTGACCACTTTGATTAGTGACATATGTGTCGAAATTATTTCTGTCGGGGTTCTCTCGGCGGCGGCTGAGGGGTCTCACGTTGCTGAGGTCTCGACCCAGGGCAACGTGGGCTCTGAACCCGTCCCTGAGACTGCTGAACTTCAACAGGGTGATACTGATCCAGTTGTATCTCCTTCCGGGCGGCTGGGGCAGAGAAACCAGCTGAATTTGGCTTGGGTGTCGCTGGCGAAGAGATAACGGGGCTGTGAACGAACCTCAGCCTCCGCAACTCTCCTCTGGTGAGATAAGCCAAGTCTTGACTAGTGAGGAGGCTCATTCGCTCTATCATCATATCCTTTGGATTAAGCTGATTGATGGTTGCTCTGGACATACAGGTCCTGCTCCTTCACTGCCAATGACGGACATCGTCAGGGAAGAGATCGCTAGCAGGAACCCGGTGGAAGATAGTGCACCTCCTCCCCCTCCAACTCATTGAGGGACCTCCCTGAATCAAGTTTGGGAGAGCAGACGGCGAACGGGGCAGGGAGAAATGATCCCTGCATCATCTTCTGTTCGTGGCTCCGGAGGTTGACCTCTCCACCCTGCCGAGTCTCCAGATCCTTCGGGCTGCAGAGGAAGAATTGGCTGCTATTCAAGCATCTTTTCACTCGGAATTTGTTTCCCTCGTGGCAGGGGTAGCGAGTTCCTATGCACCTTCTTCGACCCTGTCAACGACCCTTCATTTGACACCGCCTTCTTCGGAAGTTCTGGATGAATCATCAAAGGATGTAGTTGACAGTTTCTATCGTCACCTGAGGTGAGGAGTTGATGTTGCGATGGAAAGGGGACCTCTTTTGCCTTGGCCCGTCAATGCGTCCGGGGCCAGATTGAAATCCTTAGAACCCTTCCCGGTGGGGCAAGGATGGTTGAGCTGCTGGAGCCCAAATTGCTAGAGGCGGATCAGCTTCTGGCCCAGTTTCAAGTACTGCGTGTTAGACTCGTCTCACAGTATCGGTATTTATATACGGATACGTATTTTGTATTGTATTTCGTATTTTCTCAGTTTTCGGAATGCTTTAAATTTTCCCAAAAAGATTTTCTCCTTGGCCGGTATACCGACAGTGTACCGGAGTATACCGACGCATGCCGCGGATAGATTTTCCATATTTAATATTTGATTTCAGATATTTTCGTGAATAGTATTTCTGATATTTTTATGAATAGTGTTTTGGATATTTTGATGAATAGTGGTTAGATATTTTCGTGAATAGTGTAGATCCATTATATTATCTAATGGACAATTGGTTTTCTTTCAATGGCTAGGATTGACCTAGAATGTGACATGGATCACGATCCAACGGTCACGATTAATTTACCCCTTCTATATATATCCTATGAGTTTCTCTCTCCTCTCTTTTTCTTTCCTTCACCATTTCCCTTTCACTCTCTTCTCTCTTCCTCAAGCTTAGGAAGGCTTGGCCTTGAGGCCTAGAGTGTGGTTTCGGAACCCTCTTGGTGGTGGAGTAGGAGATTAGGCTCGGTTGCTAAAACCTAGGCAAGTACATCTTGCTCAAAAGTGACATGACCATACTTTATTTTTGTTTTCCATAGAAACTAAAGTTTTATTGGCCTATAATATGCTTCTTTAAATTGTTAACATGTTTAGTATATAGCACTTTTGGTTTTGATCGACAGTATGTAGATATGAGTTTCTAGATATAATTTTTTGAGTATTTTGAGGTATTAATCTATCAAATGTTTTAATTTGTGAAAACTAATACTTCCATTTAGTAGGAAATTCAATTATATTCAATTTTGACTTTTGAAAGTCCGAATTTGATTTAAAATGAAGTTTTTATGGCCGAAACAAGTTTTAGCGAAAATCTGGATTTTGTTGCTGTTTGGAAAAATGGTATACCGCCGGTATACCGCAGTATACCGCTGGTATGCCGGTTTTTGAACCAAAACCTTCTGTCTTTAGCCCGATATACAGCCGGTATACCGCAGTATACCGCTGGTATGCCGTTTTATGCTGTTTTAGGCTGTTTTTGTTCGTTTTTATCCGTTTTTGATAATTTCTCGATTGCAATAAACTCTTAACATCATTAGATGACCTTGGATAGTTAAAGAATGATTGTACTCTCTATATACATGGTACATGCTTATATTCATGTATTGTTCTATGTCCAGATTATAGATAGTGGCCTGTTATGGTGCACTCCAGATTACTATATATGCCTAGCTCGATTTAGTCTCGTAGTAGCGCAATCATGATTTGATTTTCTTATTGATTTCTAGACCGGAGATACGAGTGCATGTTCTTTCTTGACACCATGGATATAGCTTGTTGAATGTTAATCTATTGCATCTTGGCACTGGACAATCGAGTGTGAGTATTGTTCCGTGTATCACGTGATGTTAGTACGGGGATGTTCGTAAGTTATAACTTACGAATTACTTGTACATAACACACGTCATCTTAGGAAATTCTTGAGTGTCCACGACTTGAGAACTTGACATGAATATGATAAGGTAAATGACTAGTAAATTCAAGTAGATCATTGTAGAGGAAATTCACACTACCAACCTCGAGCTCCAAGGCCCCATGAGGCATGGCTCAACCCTGCTAGGCAAGGGCTCCATGACCTACCAAGTTTGCACGTATTGATATATGATCGAGTCACATGTCGTGCCGGGTTGCTGCACAGTCAGTTATATTTTTTTCAAGTATATATGGTTGTTAATGTTACAAGTCTAGACACGTTTCATCTGCCAGCAGTCTTGTTGGGCAATAGATGTACTACTCGTACCCTTGGATATCCGGGTATCTGCAGTCAGGTAGTTGCAAAATCCTCAACTTGCATAATAGTAATTAGGATTGTGATAACCTAGCTAGTTAATGATAGCAAGCCGTAGGTAATGATTGGCTGTGCACTTTTGATTTGTGTTACCTTATATGCTCTTGTGTCGGTGAGTGGCCAGAGGCTAAGTTCTTCTAGGGAAAAGATCTGTAACCCCGGTCCTTGTTTGGTTTAAGGGTTGTAGCTCTGATTCCTAGTAGTTCCTAAACCCCTTGTTGCTCATCGGATTATTCTGTTCCATAGCTATATTGTTCAGTATTTCCATTTAGTCATTTATATTTTTGAGATACGTGCATTGGTACCGCACTATTCTCATCCATTTTTTACTTCTGTTATTATGCTATTGTGTTGTTGTTGGATTTTGTCATGCACCTCGAGCTTCCTCGTGGTACTTGCTACTTGGGGCCTGACCCCATGGTTTTGTTTGGCTAGATTTACCGCTGGAGCCCGAGGATTCTCCATACCTTTCTCTGGATGGCCCGCTGCTGCTTAGATCTGCGGTTGTTCCTCCTCGCGAGTGGGTTCCCTTTTTGTACCGCTCGCGTTTCATTTCATTTTGGTGGTGTTAGCTACGACATGTGTTAGCCCTATTATTTTAGACTTTCTCAGTCTTCGGTCAACATGATGTACTATATTAGATCTAGACTGATATAGTGATCATGTATATTAGTACTTTGCTAGTGTAGCATTTTGTATTCACTAGCTTCATGATCATATGATATAGTATTTTGGGACCTCTTTACTTTCATATTTGATATACTCTTGATACTTGTTGTTGTTGGATTGAGATGGGATTTGTTCGACTATAGGAGTTGTCAGTGGAATGCTAGAGTCTTCCCACTTGTCTTCTAGACAGCTTTGATCGTATATTAGGGTACTGGCGTACTCTAATACACGTAGCTGGCTTTTTTGCCCCTACTTTCCAGTATTCTGGTTCTGGGACATGACAGGGTTTTTTTTGGTGGCCCATTAGGTTTGTCTTCAGACTTGTAGGGGATTCATCTTGTTAGAATCTCAATCCTATAATTGTCTTCATTTGATCTCTCTTTGCTTATCGCATTCTCGTTTTCCTTGAACTGTAAACATGATTGACATATCCTTGTTGTTCCTGTCCATTATTGATATCTCGTGTCCTTATCTTTCAGGGACACACCGCCTACTTCTTCTTTCGAAGGTTAGTTTTTCTGCCGTCTCAGGCAGCTCAGATGGAAGTCATGATCAGACCCCTCCTTCGCAGAATCAGAATCTCGTACCATCTCAGCATCCGTCGGCAGCTCAGTCTGTTCTTTCAGTCAGCTCGGCCAGCTCCGTCAGTCCCTTCAGTACAGCCAGCCCAGGTAGACCAGCGTGCCCTACTCGAGATGATGCGGGCATGATGGAGGCACAACAACAGCAACATCAGAATCAGCTTCAGATCCAACAGCAGGTGGTTTAGTTGCACCAGCAGTTACAGCAGGGCCAGGACCATACCAACAACACCCTCTGCCAGGGCGTTACGTAGCTTTGGAGGCGAGTGGCGTCGTGGTCACAACTCAGCATCCGACTTTAGTCGCTTGCGTCCAGCTCAATTCTTCGGCACCGAAGATGTAGTATCAGCCGATTCTTGGTTTCAGGACACCGAGGCCATTTTGGAGGCAGCGAGGACTCCTGCAGAGGATAGGGTAGCAGTGGGGAAGCTACAGTTATCTGACATTGCCCGCGACTGGTGGGTAGCACAGGAGATGGGCCTTCCTAGGCCTATTAGTTGGGAGACATTTCGGGAGCGCTTCCAGGAGAAGTTCTTACACACCTCAGCCAAGTTCCAGCTCCAGCTATAGTTCATCAACCTTCATCAGCAGACGAGGACTGTGGATCAGTATGCGGCAGAGTTCTGTAGGCTTAGTCGATTTGCATCGCACATGGTGGCTTCTGATGGTGATAGAGCTAAGAGGTTTGAGCAGGGCTTGCACTTGGAGCTTGAGCAGCTCATGGTAGACCATTTTTATGACACCTTTGATACAGTACTGAGAGCAGCTAGATCCTTGGAGATGACCAGTCAGAAGATAGCAGATAGGACCGAGGTCAGAAGGTCACACTCGACTATGAGGGGCATTACCATTCATTCCTCAGCTCCAGCTCCAGCAGTCAGAACTCCAGATCATCGACCTCCTCGTCAGACGGTATCATCAGCCCCGACAGTGGCATCAGTACAGCGGTCCACGTAGTCAGGTCAGCCAGGATATGATTATTGTGGAAAGCCAGGGCACACCAGAGCCCAGTGCAAGAGGGCCAATCATCAGTGTCTCAGGTGTGGTACGTCTGACCATATGATTAGGTCTTGTCCACTATTACGTCCAGAGGGTTCATTAGTTGTCCCAGTGCCATTGGCGATCGAGAGGGCACCAGCAGAGTCAGCTCGATCCCATGTTCAGCGCCCGCTTCCGACGCAGTCCCAGCAGTTTCAGCACCAACGTCCAGCACAGTATGCCCAAGCCCTGCGGGCAGGACTAAGCCAGTAGCAGGCTGTACGAGTACCCGTGATGCATGGACAGACTTTCAACATGAGTTTGCAGGAGCTGTTGGCCGAGGGCGGTCAGATTGTAGGTGAGATTTTGAGCATTCCTTCAGTTTATCTTACTCTTGGGTTTTGTTGACGGTCATGTATTCCACCTAAATTCAGAGTACAATGGTCGCCTCGACATATTCGGCGAGTCAATGCGAGTTTTTCGTACCACTCATCTGCCTCCTTATCTCGTGATACACGATATCTATCATGTATCTCGACTACGTAGGTGTGTCCTGGATTAGAGTCATGTCTTCGACTAAGTCATTGGTACCGACTTACTTCGAGACTTGACCCTTGTCCACTTTGTGAGTCAGCGTAGGCAAGCGGCGACGAATTCCTACTCAACTGACTCAGGGGTATATTATTACATATGCCCCATTTTCTTGTATTATATATATATATATATATATATGTATGTATGTATTTATTATTTTCTGTATTTATTTAAATTCTGTATCTCAAAATATCACTTGTACACGGATGTTTTCTTTCGATGTGTTATGATTTTACATTGTTTTAGCATGTGTATTTTTTTGCTCAACTGGCTTTAGAAAATTCCGTGGACGAAATTTTTCTAAGTTGTGGAGGGTTGTGAGACTCGTCTCACAGTATCGGTATTTATATACGGATACGTATTTTGTATTGTATTTAGTATTTTCTCAATTTTTGGAATGCTTTAAATTTTTTCCAAATTATAAATTTTCTCCTTGGCCGGTATAACCGACGGTGTACCGGAGTATACCGATGGCATGCCGCTCGGATAGATTTTCCATATTTTAGATATTTTGATTTCAGATATTTTTGTGAATAGTGTTTACGATATTTTCATAAATAATGTTTTGGATATTTTGATGAATAGTATTTAGATATTTTCGTGAATAGTGTAGATACATTATATTATCCAATGGACAATTGGTTTTCTTTCAATGGCTAGGATTGACCTAGAATGTGACATGGATCACGATCCAACGGTCACGATTAATTTACCCCTTCTATATATATCCTATGAGTTTCTCTCTCCTCTATCTTTTCTTTCCTTCACCATTTTCCCTTCACTCTCTTCTCTCTTCCTCAAGCTTAGGAAGGCTTGGCCTTGAGGCCTAGAGTGTGGTTTCGGAACCCCTCTTGGTGGTGGAGTAGAAGATTAGGTTCGATTGCTAAAACCTAGGCAAGTACATCTTGCTCAAAAGTGACATGACCATACTTTATTTTTGTTTTCGATAGAAACTAAAGTTTTATTGGCCTATAATATGCTTCTTTAAATTGTTAACATGTTCAGTATATAGCACTTTTGGTTTTGATCGACAGTATTACGTAGATTTGAGTTTTTAGATATGATTTTTGAGTATTTTGAGGTGTTGATCTATCAAATGTTTTAATTTGTAAAAACTAATACTTCCATGTTGTAGAAAATTCAATTCTATTCAATTTTGACTTTTGAAAGTCTGAATTTTGATTTAAAATGAAGTTTTTATGGCAGAAACAAGTTTTAGCGAAAATCTGGATTTTGTTACTGTTTGGAAAAACGGTATAACCGCCGGTATACTGCAGTATACCACCGGTATGCCAGTTTATGCACCAGAAACCTTCTGTCTCTAGCCCGGTATACCGCCGGTATACCGCAGTAGACCGTCGGTATGCCGTTTTATGCTGTTTTAGGCTGTTTTTGTCCGTTTTTTGCCTGTTTTTGTCCGTTTTTGATAATTTCTTGATTGTAATAAACTCTTAACATGATTAGATGACCTTGGATAGTTAAAGAATGATTGTACACTCTATATACATGGTACATGCTTATGTTCACGTATTGTTCTATGTCCAGATTATAGATAGTGGCCTTATATGGTGCACTCCAGATTACTATATATGCCTAGCTTGATTTAGTGGCTCGTAGTAGCACAATCATGACTTGATTTTCTTATTGATTTCTAGACCCGAGATATGAGTACATGTTCTTTCTTGACACCGTGGATATAGCTTGTTGAATGTTACTCTATTGCATTTTGGCACTGGACAATCGAGTGTGAGTATTGTTTCGTGTATCACGTGATGTTAGTACGGGGATGTTCGTAAGTGATAACTTACAAATTACTCGTACATAACACACGTCATCTTAGGAAATTCTTGAATGTCCACGACTTGAGAACTTGACATGAATATGATAAGGTAAATGACTAGTAAATTCAAGTAGATCATTGTAGGAGAAAATTTGCACTACCAACCCCGAGCTCCAAGGGCCCCATTAGTCATGGCTCAACCCTGCTAGGCAAGGGCTCCATGACCTATCCAGTTTGCACGTATTGATATCCGACCGAGTCACATGTCGTGCCGGGTTGAGGCACAGTCAGTTATATGTTTTCTTTTATAAGTATATGATATGGTTGTTCATGTTACAAGTCTAGACACGTTTCATCTGCCAGCAGTCTTGTTGGGCAATAGATGTACTACTCGTACCCCTGGACATCCAGGTATCTGCAGTCAGGTAGTTGCGAAAATCCTCAACTTGCATACTAGTAATTAGGATTGTGATAACCCTAGCTAGTTAATGATAGCAAGCCGTAGGTAATGATTGGCCGTGCACTTTTTATTGTGTGTTACCTTATATGCTCTTGTGTCGGTGAGTGGCCAGAGGCTAAGTTCTACTAGGGAAAAGATCTGTAACCCCGGTCCTTGTTTGGTTTAAGGTTTGTAGCTCCGATTCCTAGTAGTTCCTAAACCACTTGTTGCTCATCGGATTATTCTGTTCCATAGCTATATTGTTCAGTATTTCCATTCAGTCATTTATATTTTTGAGATACGTGCAAAGGTACGGCACTAGTCTCGATCCGCATTTATTTACTTCTGTTATTATGCTATTGTGTTGTTGTTGGATTTTGTCGTGCACCTCGAGCTTTCTTGTGGTACTTGCTACTTGGGGCCTGACCCCACTGGTTTTGTTTGGCCAGATTTTCCGTTGGAGCCCGAGGATTCTCCATACCTTTCTCTGGATGGCCCGCCGCCTGCTAAGATCTGCGGTTGTTCCTCCTCGCGAGTGGGTTCCCTTTTGTACCGCTCGTGTTTCATTTTATTTTGGTGGTGTTAGTTAGGGCATGTGTTATCCCTATTATTTTGAGACTTTCTCATACTTCGGTCAACATGATGTATTATATTAGATCTAGACTGATATAGTGTTCATGTATATTGGTACTTTGCTAGTGTAGCATTTTGTATTCATTAGCTTCATGATCATGTATGATATAGTATTTTGGGACGCCTCTTTACTTTCATATTTGATATACTCTTGATACTTGTTGTTGGATTGAGATAGGATTTGTTCGACCATAGGAGTCGTCAGTGGTATGCTAGAGTCTTCCCACTTGTCTTCTAGACAGCTTTAATCGTATATTGGGGTACTGGCGTACTCTAATACACGTAGCTGGCTTTGTTTCACCCCTACTTTCCAGAATTCTAGTTCTGGGGCGTAACACTGCGGCAAGTTGATTTATCTTCAGTGATAGATCAGGAGCGGGCCTTCCTCATCCCTATCCTGAAGAAGATAAAGGCTGCACGAGATGTATCTAAGCCGGTTATAACGAAGGACCTCGACGATCTGTCTCTCCAGTATGATTAGTTGAGCCGCAGGAGCGAGGATTGCATGGCTCGGGAAGCGGCCACTTCTCGCGGAATAATTGATACAAGGGAGCAGATCCTCGAGCTCCAGAGGAAGCTGGCTTTCTTGGAATCTGAGCTTGAGGCCTCCCGCACGGATAAAAAGCTAATCGTTCAGGAGGCCAAAAAGGTCACCCGAGCTTCTGCTGGCCTGGAGCATGCTCTGAAGAGACTCAAAGATGGCTGGCAGGCCCACGCGCATCTGGAGGATGCAGAGAGGCTGACTCAGGAAGCTGAGTGCCGGGCTAAGCTGCGATTTGAGCGATCAACCGCCGTGTTGAGGAACCGCCTCAGAGAATTATGTATAGCTGAACCATAGTCGGCCTTTTTCTTTATTTCTTTGTCATTTTCCTTCCTTTTGATAGGGACGTGGTCCTCGAATATGTAGTACTTTTGCTTTTCAATAACTGACTATGTTTTTATCATCCATTATCTATTGTGCTTGTACTGTATCTTTGGTATTTGTGATGTTTGCCCCACTGGGGAACTATTTGTGGACCTATTACCCTTGGCATACCTTGGTTTTAGGTACGGATAATAAGTTTGATTAGGGATACCTAGAATGATTCTACGGTAAGGTTGCCATGGAAGTTCTTGGTATCGAGCGAAAGAGTGCCATGGGGCAGCTGGGCCCCAGAGGCATGATGAGAAAGGAGCTACATGTACTAGAGGACTTAGTACAAGATTTATGGTCACAGAGGACATTTGTGGTCAACTGAGGACATTTGTGGTCAACAGAGGACATTTGTGGTCAACTGAGGACATTTGTGGTCAACAGAGGATATTTGTGGGCCTATTATCCTTGGCGTACCCTGGTTTTGGGTATGGATAATAAGTCGAGAGAGAACCAACATACTTACTTAGAGGTAATGAGGACGTGGTAAATATGAGGGTTTCTTCAATAGAATCTTCCTACTCAGAGGTAATGAGGACGTGTCAGGAGTGGACACCATGCAGGGTACATAGAACAACTCAGAGGTATTATGGACGTGAAAGTTCTACGTGAGGGGTGATTTGTTTTTGATGGAAGTGAAACAACTCAGAGGTGACATCTACGTGGTTGTTTCGAGAAATTTGTGGATTTGTTACCCTTTTTATGCACTGAAAGTGCGGGTAGTGGATCATGAGGAAGGAGCTCTTTTAGGAAAAAAGTTCAGAGGTATGATCATACATGACTTACTACCTAAAAGATGCGATATAGATTCATCTAGGTGACCAGAGTGTATGTTCAGCGGTACCTGCGGGTACATAACTCAACAATCAGGGAAATTTAGAGTCATAATGTAAGTTCAGCGGTACCAGAGGGTACATAACTCAACAATCTGGGAGATTTGGAGTCAGAATGTAAGTTCAGCGGTATCAGAGGGTACATAACTCAACAATCTGGAAGATTTGGAGGATGTCATTTCAGACATAATACTTCTTCAGGAACTTGCCGTTGATGGGCAACATGAGCAAGTCTCCATTTTATTTTGCGAGGCGGTAAGCACCATTGGAGAATACAGCCTCGATGACAAATGGGCCTTCCCACTTTGGCTGGAATTTACTGACGGTTTTGTGAGTCATAACCATTGGCCTCCGAACTGCCAGAACGAGATCACCTACTTGGAATGTTCTGATTTTAACCTTCTTGTTAAAAGCTCCCGAGATACGTGCTTGGTATAGCTCGATTCGTTGTTGAGCTAACAGGCGCTTCTCATCTAGAGCCTCTAACTCTTGTAACTGGCGATGGTGATTATCATCCGTTGTCAATCGATAGGTAAGGGCAACGCGGAGTAAGGGGATTTGAGTCTCCAATGGAAGAACTGCCTCACTTCCGTTTACCAAGGAGAATGGTGTGTTTCCAGTGGCCGTCCATACTGTAGTGCGGTACGCCCATAAGCATTCGACAAGCTTCTCATTCTAGTCGCGTTTGTTTGAAGACACGAACTTTTTGAGCAGCTTGATTATAGTTTTATTGAATGCTTCTGCCAACCCTTTGCTGTCGGATTGTACGGTATTGAAGAAACATTTTGGATTCGATGTTTGTCGCAGAACCGATAGAAGGCGTGTCTTGCGAACTGCGTACCATTATCGTGGATGATCCTTTGGGGCAGTCTAAAGCGATAGATGACGTGATGCTTGAAGAAGCTGATCACGTTTGAAGTCTTCACTTCTGCCAGCGGAATAGCCTCCGTCCATTTGGAGAAGTAATCTGTGATTGCGAGTATGAAGCGATGTCCTCGGAACGAAGGCGGGGTGATCGGACCAATGATGTCCATTCCTCATGCTTCGAATGGCCAGGATGCCATCGTCGGATGTAGAAACTCGGATGGCTGGTGGATTTAATCTGTATGGACTTGACAGGCTTTACACTTTTTTGCATAGTCTATCACATCTGCAACCATCGTGTGCCAGTAATAGCCCATTCGGTGAAGGCGATCTTGTAATTTTGGGCCAGACTGATGGGCTCCACAGACGCCATCATGAGCTTCACGTACGGCTTCTTTGGCTTCTGTATTTGACAGACATCAAAGTAGTAATCCATCGTATGATCGTAGATACATCATTTTCGTCTCCGTATCATAGAAGAATCTGAGGGAATACCTTCTGATGGAAGTAGCTTCTTTCGGATTCTCCGGCAAAATGCCGTAGACTACGAAGTCAATGAATGGCTGTCTCCAGTCTGGTGCTTCGTCGACTGTCAGAGCAGAGTAATTCTCAACACACTGGACATTGTCCTTGGGATAGACCATTTCACGGCCTATTACGTTAACCAAGTGGTGAGCATGGTTCAGAACCGCTAAGGAAGCGGCAAGGCCTGCTAGGGCATCAGCTTTAATATTCTGGAGCCTGGGAACGTGTTCTATAAAGAAGCCTTCAAATGATGAAATAATGTTGATCGCTATTTGGTGATAGGGGATCATATCTTCATGGACCCCGGATCTGATTGACGATTAACTGCGAATCGCCATATGCTTCAAGATACTCTACCCCCAGCTCCATTACAATTCGGAGGCCAATGACCAAAGCGTTGTACTCGGCCATGTTGTTTGAACAGGGCTCCGTGAGGGAGTAAGCCCGATTGATTACCAGTCCGGAGGGAGAAATCAGCACCACTCCGACTCCAGCGACGATGTTGCCCTTGGGCCAAGTTATGGAAGCGCCGTCGAAGAACATTCGCCATACGGCATCATGAGAGGCCACATTTGAATTGGCGACCTCATCTGGAATCTTTTCGTCTATTCTGGTTGACTCTGAACCTGGATGAGCTGCTAAAAAATCTGCCAGAGCTTGACCTTTAACAGCCTTCTGCAGGACGAAGATCATGTGGTATGGAGACAATAATATCGCCTAGGTAGCGAGCCAAGAGCTGAGTGCACCTGGCTTGGTCATGAAGACCCTGAGGGGGTTAACTCTTGATACGACATGGATGGTTTGCCCCGTGATGTAGTGTCGCGTCTTCTGAATGGCAAAAACTAGAGCAAGGCACTCCTTCTCCACGGTAGTGTATCGATGCTCCGGCCCCATCATCATTCGGCTGAGGTAATATATAGCTTGCTCATGGCCTGTATCATTGTTTTGTGCTAGTAAAGCACCAAAAGAATGCTCCATTGCTGTCACATAGAGCAGGAATAGTTTTCCAGCAACCGGGGCCACCAGGACTGGAGGGTTCGACAGATATTCTTTGATGATGTCGAAGGCGCGCTGACACTCTTCATCCGATACGAATAAAATGCCCTTCTTCATGAGGTGGGTGAATGACTGACATCGTCCGGAGAGATTAGAGATAAACCTTCTGATGTAAGCTAGCCTTCCTTGAATGCCTCGAAGTTTACGGAGATTTCTTGGAGGACCCATCTCCATGATTGCCTTCGTTTTCTCAGGGTCTATGAGGATTCCCTGGGCAGTAATGATAAAACCCAGGAATTTTCCACTAGATACGTCCAAGAAGGATTTGGTAGAATTCATCTTCAAGATGTGCGCTCGTATCAGGTCGAATACTGTCCTGAAGTCCTGCAGATGGTCTCCCTTAAAACGGCTTTTGACAGCAATGTCATCAACATAACACTCTACAGTTTTACGTAGGTGATCTCTGAAAATGACACTCATGGCTCTTTGATATGTGGCGCCGGCATTCTTTAAGCCGAAGGACATGACGGTGTAACAGTACATGCCAACGGTTTTCGAAATGATGTATGCTTTTCGTCGTCAAGAAACATCTTGATTTGGTTGTATCCTGAGAAGCCATCCATGAATGGCATGCGCTCAAAGCCACATGTGTTGTCGATGATGATGTCCGTGATGGGAGGAGGAAACTCATCTTTAGGACAAGCTTCGTTTAGATTTCGGAAGTCGATGCAAATTCGGATCTTCCCATTCTTCTTGAGGACTGGCACTATATTGGGGACCCAGTCTGGATGTTGCTCCTCCCGGATGAAGCTGCTGGCTATCAGTTTGTTGACCTCAGCTTCGATAGAGTTCATGATGTCCGGGCAAAAACATCTTTACTGTTGCTTGACTGGCTTTGCGTCTGGATGACTGTTGAGCTTATGAAGTACGTCCTCGGGGTCTAGCCCTGGCATGTCTTCATAACTCCAGGCAAACACGTCAATGTACTCTCTGACGAGTTGTAATAGTGATTCTCGCTCTTCGTCTGTCAGACATTTGATAACGAAGATTGGTTTTGGGGAAGACTCATTACCGAGGTCAACTTGTATGACCTCATCTTCAGTAGGGGGCTCTTTTTGTTCGAACCGCTTTTCCTATTGCGCATCTAGCTGTTGGGCCCACGGCTCTAACTCAAGAAGTTCAGGAATGTCTTCATCTTCTTCATAAGCATCGGCGAACGCCATATCGACAGACAAGACTTGCCTGAATACATCTCCGATGCTGACATTCGAATCAGAAGTTGGTGATCCGGTTGAGTGTGAATACCAGTCGCATTCCTCATCTGAGCTTTCAAGGGTCGTCGGAGGTGTAACATAACCTAGTCCACATCTGGTCTTGTTGTAGTAATCCCGTGGTTTTCCAGCCGGGACCAGTAATTGTAAGGGTAATCGCGGTCCAGTGGCGTAGTTCAAGCCTGGCGTAGTTTCCAGATCATACCCCTATTTTTGCATGAGATATTTAGATCGGGAACTATACAGATAAAGGGGCAGTCTTTCGGTATCGGGTTCGAGCTCAACTTTTTCTATCCTAAAGGGCTGTAGATCATTCTTCTGGCCGAAGATGATTGGATGATCCTCTCCCTCAACTATGCGGTAAGCGTCTTCTACTAGAGTAAGTTGACTTATGATGTAGACATTTGTCACCTATGTGTGTAGGTGGGTGCCTATACCGTGTCCCATGGCATACATTGTACAAAGCTTATTAAACTTGAGGTAGTTCAAAGATAGCCCTTTATTGATGAAGTAAGGTATCTTTTCTAGTGGAATTACATCATATGCAGATGGAACATCAGTGTGAGCAGCCACATACTTGGCCAGCTCTGACTCTTCTTCGGCTACCCCTGTGTCAATGAAGACTGGAATGATGACTTGGGCAGCTTAATCATCAGGGGCTCCACTGGTGGAGCAGAACATGGAGTCGTTGGCATACTAGCGACCCCCAGTTTGGTGCTCGGTACTGTGTTGGGAGTTGTTGGTTGGCTAGCAGTCCCCGGCTTAGCGTTCGGCTGCCGATTAATTCTGGAAAGACGAATCGTCATCGGCTTGACAAAGGGATTGAGCTCCTCTGTTTGTTGCTGGCTAGCTCTAGGCAGCCTGATTGTCAGTGGCTCCGTCGTGGGTCTTGGCGCTTGGCCAGACCTTGACAGTCAGATTATCATTTGCTTCTTTTGTGCAGAGAGGCTGATTGTATCCTTACGTAGAGTGGCTGTAAGGGGTGCAGTTATGCAAGGTTTGCGGGCTTAGAGGTAGATTGTCAGAGGTTCTTCCGACCCAGCTGCCGCCTCAGTTTGAGCTTGAGTATCTCCTTCGATAAGATGACTTTTCGACTTCTCGTACATGTATGAGTCTGAGTAGTAGGATTCGACCCCTTTAAAGGGATCGATGTCGGCAAATTCTGTCCTGACAAAGCCGTGCTTGTCGATGTACTTGAAGCACTGGTGTAATATAGAGGGCACGATCATGTAATCGTGTATCCACGGACGCCCCAGAAGAATATTATATGAAGTGTCCGCATCTATGACATAACAGGTTACTTCTGACTGAAGGTCGCCGATTTGGCACTTCAGGCGAATCTTCCCGATCGGATAGCTTCTACCTGAATTGACACCGCTGATGGCAGTTCTTGTCGGCGTCAGGCGATGCATTGGGATGCGCAAATGGTGCAGCAGGCTCTTCGAAATGATGCTTATGGAAGAACCGGGATCAATATGCATCCGATCAACCTTGATGTCGCCAACGTATCCAGTATAATACAGAGGGCAATCGTGCAGGTTGGTCTTTATAAGCATATCCTGTAGAGTAAAGATAATATTGGGTATTGCACCTGTGCAAGTACAGTCTTGAAGATCTGTAGGCGAGCTCTCCCCAGTGAGATTGGACTGAGCCAGATATGCGTCGGCATTCTGGAGTGCCTCGCTCAGTGTGACGCGAACATCTTTGGAGAGTCTCAGGAGCTCGTATAGTGACAATTTGGCCGGTGTGTTGGCCAATTGTGCCAAGATGTCAAAGTTGTAGGGCCTCTCCAGCCCATGAGGTGTCTCTTTCCGGAATGGTTTGTCAAAGCAAGTCTCCTTCGGCCTAGGCTTGTAGGTCGTCGGAGGCTGAGAAGGTCCTGGAGCGCCAGTAGTAGCCGGCTGATGATCTTCAGCCGAGTTACCCGGTGTAGGTTGGGATTGTGCACCCGACCGGGTGACGACAGCTGTAGCTTCTTCGACCTCTGTCGAGATTGTGCAGCATGATTTGACTTTTCCACTCTTCTTCTTGCTGGTGGAGAGTGGTGCGGACTGAGTCACTTTAGGTACGAAGTCCGGATGGACCCACATGACTTCCCCTCATGATGTAGTAAGGGGTACTAGACCAGCAGCCTGGTCTCTGAGAGGTAGAAGATTAGCAACATCCATTGTTGCCCAAGGGATAGACACTATGTCGTCTTGAGTCTTTGTCGGAGGGAAGCTACCGAACTGTACTGACACCATATTGGCTGCCACGGTCACCTCTTCGAAATCAATGGCCAGGGCCTTAGAATCGATGAGATGCTGGATGTATCGCTTTAGTTGGAAGCAGTCGTGCATAGCATGGTGAATATAGCGATGGTAGTGACAGTACTTAGGGCTCTCAATTTCTGCTGGCCGAGGTTTCCGCCTTGGTGGGGGGAGCTGAACTCTACCCCCTTGTATAAGCATGTCAAAGATGGGCTTGACATGGCTGTCCTCGAAGGAGTAGGTCATCTTAGGCCACTACTTTTCTTCCGACTTTGGTTCAGGCTTCTGGGCTGTATCGGCCACCATAGCCTGTTTGCCCTTGCTGTCTCGATTGTTGGAGGGGTTACCACCATTGTTGTTGTTGGAATTAGGTCGTTTGCCCTTATCGTCTTCCTCCGTGATGTGCAATCCCAGTTGGCGAGCTTTCTTCAATTTGTCTTCTGCGCTAGTGGCACTGATGATGAACGTCTTCCAGTCGTTAAACTGACTTTCGCCCATCCAGAGGCTGATTGTGGGGAGCAGCCTCTTTTGACAAATTTTAATTAAGGAGGAATCAGGGTTACCGGAAGGCAACTTCATCGCGGTTTGGCAAAACCGCTCAATATAGTTACTTGTCAGCTCATTTTCTCCCTGAACAACGTCCATGAGGGTGGACATCGTCACGTCTTGTCCTACTTCATAGAACCTCTCCAGGAACATACGTTTGAAGTCGGCAAAGGAATGGATGCAGTTGTCCGGTAAGTTGTGATACCAATCGAAGGTGACCCCTTGCAATGACCCGATGAACAATCGCGTAAGGATGGCGTCGTCATGGGGCAGATGGTCGGTTGTGACCTCAAAGTAAGTAATGTACCGGCTCGCAGATGTCTTCCCATCATATGGATTAATGTTAAATGGATTATATCTTGGTGGGAAGGGGACATCTCTCTATGCAGAGGGATATGGTTGTCGTATCCTGAGGTCTTGGGAAGTTTTTCGGGCATGAAACATGGCCCGGAGCTCCTGGACCTCTCATCTTGCCTCCCTGGCCTCATCTGCAGCAGTGGGAGCTGTCATCGTAGTAGGATTGCTGCCCGGGTTTGGCGCATTTGAGTTTGAGTCCGCATTAACCGCGAGACCCAAGCTTGTTTGGCCAGGCGTCCTTCCTTGCAGAGTCGGCAGGGCCGATTTGATCTCGTCTACGGATTTGACCAAGGTATGAAGTATGGCCTCCAGAGTGTCGATGCGTTGGCGATCACTGGGACCGTCTTGGTTGTTGTCCGTCATGAACATCGTCCTCACATGAGGAGAGATAGAAGGAACGGGGGAGGACGTGCCCTCTGAGTCATACCCTTGTACCGAGAAATCATCGGGGTATATAGGAATATTCTCCTCTGGTTTGGACTCAGAGGAAGTGCTACCCCCTGCATAGGAGGCTGCCTCGTCTTGGGACCCATGGACTTCCTCAGGGACGTCCGGATCCACTGCATCAGTGGAGGGAATTGTTTCCCCTGGTGCATCTTCTTGGAACACCGGATTGTTGTGGACGTTCGCAGGGGTGCTACCCCCAGCTTCGGCCACTCCCAGAGGTGCAGTTGACGAATCCCCAAGTGTTGAAGATTTTATTTTAGAGCGGGTGCCTTGAAAAACTCCTCATGTGGTGGTTGTGGACAACCGCTTAGATACGAGTTTCCTGGCCATGCTAGTTGAGATCGTCGGGCTAAAAACATTTGTCTACTTCCCCGTCTTGCCAGTAGGGATCTTCTGAGCCGAATTGCAGGAGGCGACATAAAGTGTCTCATCTCTTGAGCTTTGTTGCAGGACCGATCCTGGCTGCTGCGGTCGTTGGAAGACGGACTGCCGATCCTCTTGTACTGCCGCCTTGCTGCAGCAGCAGTTGACGATGACTTGAGTGCAGTGATGTCTATGAAAGGACTCTCTGCACACCAACCTCTCTTCTCTTTCCTTACATTTTTGAAGAATCACATCACACAAGTCACTCATTTTATGGGCCCGGGAGTCCCGAGTACACGAGTGTGCTGGCACCATGTTTGCTCCCTGATTGGGTGACTTTTGGGAACCATTCTGTCCATTTGTCGCCGGGGGCGGGACACGTTTGGTTCTGTACAAATTTTTATCAGAGGCCCGTTTAACAGTAAGCGGAGCTCTCTGATGGTTAGAGGTTGGGACAGCTGACTGAGCTCGACGAGCCCGTGCTACCCTAGACTTCTTTCCTCTAGCACCCAAGGGCGCATAATAGGAAGAGTCCAAATTGTGCCACATAGAGTCTGGCATATTCTCATTGGAGTATCCGAGATCAGGACCTCAGGAGAGGCGGTCAAAGACAGAACCCGAGCCGCATGGAGCATTCATGCGGCTGTCATTTGTGACCACATAAAAAATTATGCGGCTGGATCTGTTGGCCACATCAGTATTCATATGGTTGGATCTGTTGGCCACATCAGCATTCATGCGGCTGGATCTGTTGGCTACATCAGCATTCATGCTGCTGGATCTGTTGGCCACATCAGCATTCATGCGACTGGATCTGCTGGCCACATCAGCATTCATGCGGCTAGATCTGTTGGCCATATCAGCATTCATACGGCTGGATCCGTTAGCCACATCATCATTCATGCAGCTGGATCCGTTGGCCACATCAGCATTCATGCGGCTGGATTTAGTGGCCGCATGAGTCTTCATGCGGCTGGAATTGTTGGCCGCATGAGCCTTCTTCATGTGGCTGGCACCCTTATGCGGCTTCTTCCTGGACCGCATAGAGTCTCCATTTGCTTCCTTAAGTCCAGCATCGTAGTGCTTTCCTCTGCCGGACTTGAGAACAGCAGGGTCCTCCGCGGCCTGAAATGGGGCCGCATGGGAGTCTTCTCCACCGTCTTGGACAGCAGAGCATTTCTTACAGAGCTTGGGGAGGAGCAAATGATTTGGGCCTCCACTCTCTACGAGCCTTCTTCGTGCAGGCTCGCTTCTAGACCGGGCCAGCGCTCCCGTCGGAGAGCATTTCTTTAAACGCCTGTTGGTCGAAGCGGACGACCAGCATCTGTTGTGTGGAGCCAAGTTTGGCTGCGTCCGATTGCGTCACCAACTTCTCAGCCGTGGAGAAGTTAGTCCCAGCAGAGTCGCCATCGTGTTTGCCATTGATTATAAAAGAACAGAACAGTTTTATGGGAGGACTGGACTTTTACTTCACAATACAAACTCGCTTGTACAAAAGTGAGCCTAGGAACAAAACCTAAGAAAAGCAATCTAAAGTACAATTGTTTATTTTTGATTCTGGGGGGTAACGGTAGAGGCTCGGGAGAGTGACGACAACTCTGTCTTACTCCTTGGACGATCAGACGTCGCTTCGGCTCCGGAGAAGAAATGCTTTTTGTGTGGACGGGGGTTACTGATATCTCTGCTCGGGCTCTGTGCGTATCACTCTGTGCTCTCTTTTTTTTCGTCCCTGCCTCCCTTTGCTATTTATAGGAGTGGGGTGTGCAGTAATTGTCTCTTAAAAAGTGGGTGGTTAGGGATTCGTTAAGATTTGTCTTGATCCTGTTTGTTGAAAATTAATCCAGGCTGTTATTGTTGATTGTAACAAATCTGGGCAGTTAATGTTGATTGTACCAAATTTGCATGGTTTGTTGGAAATCGATCTGGACATTTAATGTTGATTGCAATAAATCTGTATTGTGATGATTTGTTGATATCAGCAAATCCAAGTGAATAAATCTTGGTCAATCTCTTGCCACGTGTCCCAACTGCCTGTTATGTCGATTGCCATAAATCTGAATTGTTGAGATTTGATCAACTCCTGCCACGTGTCCCAACTGTTGCGAGCCGCATGGAGGACTGTCATAGTTGAGCCGCATGAGTGCGGCCTCGTGTCAGAGCCGCATAAGGGTGGCCTTATCAGAACTGCATGGAAGTCCTTTAATCTGAACCGCATGGAGGTCCTTACAACTGAGCCGCATGGACGTCCTTACAACTGAGCCTCATGGACGCCCTTTAATCTGAACCGCATGGAGGTCCTTACAACTGAGCCGCATGGACGTTCTTATAACTAAGCCGCATGGACGTCCTTACAACTGAACAGCATAAAGAGCTTTAGAAATGGGTGGATCCTGCCAGCTGTCAAGATTTTCCTCGTCTCTCTAGGAGCACGTCAAGAGACATCATTTCACCTTTATGTCAGACTTTGTCAATCCGTTGTGTCAGGGCTGCTGCATTGCGTCAGAGCTTTTAATGAGCTAGCTGCACAGAGTAATGATGGCCAGCTGTAGATGCCTACTTTGAACTGCATAGAGCCACATGGCCTATCCCGAGCCGGATGGAGCTATCGTGTACTTTTCAGTCGCATGAAGCCTTAGGAGACTTTTGGGCCGCATGAAGTTTTAAGTGACTTTTGAGCCGCATGAAGCTCTAAAGGAGTTTTGAGCAGCATGAAGCTCTAAAGAACTTTTGAGCCGCATGGACTTTCCTGTTCCTTTTCCATGCTTCTACAGGCGGTTCAGAGAAATCTTTGTGGAATACCATCGTCTTTGGCCCACCATGATTTCTTCATTGCATATGTCTATATTTGGTCTTGCTAATTGCTTTTCTGCAAATACATGTTAGATGAACAAAGCAATATACATGTAGCAAGTACGATAAGATAAAGCACATTAGGACTATGCAAAGTTTAAGTATCAATGCTATAGAGATAGCATAAATATTAATGATATCATAATGTTAAACTTAATCAAATAACCACAATCGAAAATGTAGTTAGATCATTAGGCTAACAGTAGTGCCATATGGAGCATCCGACGGATCTCCATAGATCTCCGACGCATGATCCGAATGAGCCAACAAAAACTTTCTGGAACAAAAAGGATTATCCGACGGTGATCCGTAGATATCCGACGGATAATCTGATTGAGCCAAGAAAAACTTGATGTCTCCATTCGAAATATCTGGCGGTAATCTGCGGATATCCTATCTTGTTTTTCGGGTCTAAACGAACACATATATTAGTGGGCTGCAGACCACAAACTATTTTGTTTCTTCTTGATGTTTATTATTTATGTGAATTAAGATTTAGTTTTGACTTGCCATGTGAGACATATTACCATTGTCTAGACATAATATACGTATTAAAGTTGGGATGGAGTCTACTTGATATGTAGATGGTATGAATACGTATACTAGTCCTACGTATATTGAGACTGGGCGTGACAGAGATATAGAACCTCGCAATACTGGAATAGAAATGGAAGCACATCAGCATGGACTATATTGTTGGCTTGCCGAAGACGCAATTGAAGAACGATGTCTCCTGGGTCATCGTCGACTGGTTAACCTAGTCAGCGTACTTTATTGCTATCAAAGTTACTTGGAGCATCGATCGCTTGCTCGAATTTAGAGATAGTACGGTTGTATGGAGTGCAAATATCTATTGTCTCTGATCGAGATAGAGTAGACATGAGTCGGCTATGGGGACTAAGTTAAAATTTAGTACAACCTATTATCATTAAACTGACGGTCATACAGAACGGGTAAATCAGATACTTGAAGATAAGCTATGGTTCTGCACAATAGAGTTGAAGTCAAGCTGGGACGTTCATCTACCGTTAGCTGAATTTGTATACAACAATAGCTATTAGTACAACATTCAGATAGCGCCGTATGAAGCAATATACGGGCAAAAGTATAAATCACCCATTTGCTGATAAAGTTAGGGAATGACTAATTCTTGTCCCCGAGCTAGTGGAACATATCGTATAGAAAATTCGACTAGTACGGGAGAGACTGAAGGTGGCTCAGAGTTGACAAAAGAGATATGCCGACACCCAACGACGACCTCCGGAGTTTATTGAAGGCGATCACATGTTTCGGAAGGTAATGCCTATGAGTCACCAGATTTGGAGCAAAAGGAAAGCTGAGCTCGAGATTTGTTGGTCATTTCGATATACTAAAGAAAGTTTCCCCAGTAGCTTACCAAATCATATTGCCGCCAGCACTATTGGATATGTACTATATCTTTTATGTTTTACAACTATGAAAGTACGTGCACGATTCGAAGCACATGGTAGACTTTGGTCAGCTGAACCTGAAGGAAGACTTGTCGTACGTGGAGAAACCCGTTCAGATCTTGTAACGCAAGGATAAGTTGCCTCAGAATTGTGCGATCTATCTCGTTCCCATACTATGGAAGAACCACTATGTTGAGGAGTCAACCTGGGAACTTGAGTCAGGAATGAGGAAAATATTTTCTTCATTATTTTCTTAGTGGTCGGTTCCATTCCTAAGTTTTGATGACGAAACGTTTCTTAATTGGTTATAATATAGTGCCTGTTTGCCATTGATTATAAAAGAACAGAACAGTTTTATGGGAGGACTGGACTTTTACTTCACAACACAAACTCGCTCGTACAATAAAAACCTAGGTACAGCAATCTAAGTGCAATTGTTTAGTTTTTCTGGGGGGTGACGGTAGAGGCTCGGGAAAGCGACGACAGTTCTGCCTTACTCATTGGACGATCGAACGCAGCCTTGGCTCCGAAGAATAAATGCTCCTGCTCGAATGTGGACCTCTCTGTGTCTGGCCTTGTGCGTATATCTCTGTGCTCTCTCTGCTTTGTCTCCACTTTATTTTTTGTCCAGGGTTTGCAAGGGAATGGCACCTTGCTATTTATAGGAGTGGGGTGTGATCATTAGGGTTTGCAAAGATTACATTTTAAACAGAGGGCGGCCAAGGATTTGTTAAGATTTGCCCTGATCTTGTTTTTATGTTGATTACAACAAATCTGCATCATTTATTGGGGATTGATCCGGGTAATTATGATGATTGTAATAAATCTGATTTTTTTGGGATTTGACCAAATCTGGATGGTTATGTTGATTGCAGTAAATCTGAGTTATTGAGATTTGATCGACTCCTGCCACGTGTCCTTCATAAATATAAATTATTGAGATTCGATCAGCTCCTGCCACGTGTCCCTCATCGACAGCAATAAATATGAATTATTGAGATTCGATCAGCTCCCGTCACGTGTCCCAACTGCTGCGAGCCGCATGGAGGACTGTCATGGTTGGGCCGCATGAGTGTGGCCTCGTGTCAGAATTGCATAAGGGTGGCCTTATCTGAACCGCATGGCAATCCTTTAATCTGAGCCGCATGAGGGTGGCTCTATTATCTGCGCCGCAGAGGGGAGGCCATATCTGAACCGCATGGCAATCCTTTAATCTGAGTCGCATGAGGGTGGCCCTATGATCTGAGCCACATAGAGGTAGCAGCCGCATGGGGGTAGCCTCCATGATCCGAGCCGCATAGGAGTAGCAGCCGCATGGGGGTGGCCTTCAACTGAACCGCATAAGGATGGCCACGTGTCAGAGCCGCATGGAATAAAGTGCTTTGGAATTCGGTGGATCGAGCCAGCTATAGAGATTTTCTTTGTTTTCCTAGGAGCACGCCATTATGTCAGAGTCATCATTGCAGCTTTATGTCAGAGCTGTCAAACCTTCGTGTCAGAGCTGTCGCTTCGCATCAGGGCATTAAATGAGCCAACTGCATAAATTAATTACGGCCGGTTTATGAAGGACTTTTTGAACCGCATAAGGCCACGTGGCTCACTGGGAACTTCTGAGCCGCATGAAACTCTAATGAACTTTTGAGCCGCATGAAACTCTCATAAACTTTTGAGCCACATGAAACTCTCATAGTCTTGAGCCGCATAGGATTTTTTGTTTATTTCCATGCTTCTACAAGACCCCCTTCAAAGTTTTCAATTTGAAAAATTAAAATACTTTGAATGAGAAGCATGGCTATGTCCACATGAGCTCTCCTGGCCGCATGGACTTCCTAGCCGCATGGCCTTCCTGGCCGCATGGACTGCCTGGCCTCATGGGCTACCTAGCCGCATGGATCAGACCGCTCTGGCCGTATACTATCTTTTCTGCCATGTAGGCGTCATTAATTGCTCTTTGATTCGTTTTGATTTGAAGCCGTCTTTTGGGGACGGATCCCAAGGGTCAGATTTACCTTGATGACCGAAGCGTCGATTTTGTTCTTTAGGCACACAAATCGAAGCGTCCGTCGGTCCACGTGACCCTCCGTCCGCCTATAAATAAGGGTAATTTTTTAGAGAAATACTCTTTACTTTCTCCTCCAGTTCAAACTCTTCTTGCCCTAACTGCCGTCTTCTTCTTCTTCTTCTTCGATCAACGATGGCCCCCAAGACTTCCAAGGCTGCGGCGAAGGGTAAGGAAGTGGCTTCTACGTTGACTGCGGTGCCTGAAGTTCATCCCGACGTTCATCCTACCATTGCTGGTAAGGATTTTGGGAGGATCGTATGCTTCAAAAACCCTAACAAAGATGGCTATGTTGCATGTTTTATGTACAAGCCTTTAATGCGTCCTTTATCTTCATCGTACTGTTCAAATTGTATGGGCCGCATGTACGTCTCATGTCCGAGCCGCATGGGGGGTATACCCCATGTCCGAGCCGCATGGGAGTTGTCTAGTGGCCGTATAAACACTTCGCAAACTGAACGGCATAATGATCCGTCGAACAGAGCTGCATAAGTCCCTCTGAATCGAACCGCATGAAGCACCCTCAAACAGGACCGCATAAGCTCATCTGGACTGGGCCGTATAATGCCCTGCTAAGCAGAACCGCATAAACTCATCTGAACTGGGTCGCATGAGGCTGCGCTAAACTGAGCCGCATAAGCTCTGCTAAACAGAACCGCATAAGCTCACGCTAAGCAGATCCGCATAAGCTCATGCTAAACAGAGCCGCATAAGCCTACGCTAATTAGTGTCGCATAAGCTCATGTTCAAACAGAACCGCATGAGCTCTTTTAAACAGAACCGCATAAGCTCGCGCTAAATAGAGCCGCATAAGCTCATGTGGACTGGGCCACATAAGCCTAAAAACACCCGGTGGTTTTGTTTAGCCATCTTTTAACTTGTTTCTTTTTGTCTTTCTCCAGTGAATCTGCCAGTCAATCCAGCGGGAGAACTCCTGGTGGGTTCGGCCCAGTCTACTGTGGGTGTACGATTCGACCACTTAGTTCAATATGTGATGAACTAGCTTCCCACAGACGAGCCTTTGGAGAGGCTGAATGCTATCAAGAACCAGCCCTTCTACTTTCTCTGCGCCATGATGAACTCAGGGCAATTGGAGGGGAAATACCTGAAGCCAGCGTTCCTCTTTAGGGATGCTTTGTCTGTAAAGAACCCCCGAGTGCTGGATATATCCGAGAGTTGGGACTTTACTCTTGACGGGGTGGAGATCCATATCCCTCCGATAGAGCGTCATTTTCCTCTGTCATGGTTCAACATGTTGCCGCTGGACAGAAAGATGGTGGAGTCCTTGACTCCGAGTAGGTCGGGGATGATTCTGGGAAACATCCATTACAACATGAATTTGGGGTCAGCGTATGCGAGAAAGGAACCGGTCAGTCAGTACGTGATGGGACTGGCTACGGGTACCTTCATAAATGTATCGGGTCCCAATTTTACGTTCTCTCAAGCTGACACCTTCTTGAACCAGCTTGCTCGGAAAGGGTCCTATCCCGTCGGCCGATTGGCGTTGCTGAACTGGATAAACCCTATCCCTGCGTGGGCCAACTTGACCACGTAGATTCTGCGGAGGTATGAGACTCCCCTGCATGAGATCGGCCTCTAACACGCCATTCGGGGCACCTGTCATGGTCTGCCAATAAATAAGCTGTTGTTAATGGCTCTCCTGGAGATGTACAACCGGCGGACGGGAACCTTCTTCACGCTTGGAGGGGAGCTGAAACTCGCTCTCCACGAGATGTACGTTATTTCCAAGCTGTTGTAACGCCCCAGTACCAAAATACGTAGGACTAGGAACGTAGACATGCCAGCCGTATAATCAATATATGTAAGCTGTAAAATACAGTAACCAAGGCACTAAATCTCATCCACAAAGATAAATAATGATATAAAAACAACTTTGAATTTGTCATGTATATAATCGTTGGGCGAAGACTGTCACCCTCACTTTTCCAAGTTAGGGGTAAAATGGTAATTTTCCATTTTATAATATTTTTGGGAATTTTATTTCATGAATATTATTATTTAATTATTATAGGAGTCGGGTTCGAATTTTATCGCATTCCGAGTTAATCCGGGACCCCGGTGAATTTCGACTTGAGTCGTATTTAGCATGTTAATTAACCATGGCCCACCATACTTAACTTTTAGGATTAGGAGTTTGGACTAATCCCATATAAGTATCTAAGCTTAATTATGATTTTTGTTTAATTTTTGCTAATCCCAAAACCCAAAAATTGATTTAACTTAGCCTAGAAGGCAAGGGAGGGACAAACATGTAATTACAAGTGCCCCTACCCTCCCTTACATGGCTGGTCATATAGTCCCCCTCCACCTCTCCTTTCTTCATCACTAAGTTACCACTCTCTCTCTCTCTTCATTTCTTTTCTTCCAACTTCTTCTTCTTCTTCCAAACTACATCTTAGGTAAGCTTTTAAACCCATCATAACTTCTCATAATTCATTTATTCTTTCACATTTATTATAGGAGAGACCATTCTCTACAAGTTGACCCTAGATTTTGTAGGTTTCCTTAAATTCTAGTTTAAGGATTAATTATGGTTTTATTCTTTTTAGAGTGCTATATATATATATATATATATATATATATATATATATATATATATATATATATATAAAATATATATATATATATATATATATATATATATATATATATTTTATATATATATATATATATATATATATATATATATATATATATATATATATATATATATATATATATATATAATATATATATATATATATATATTTATGTATATATATATATATATATATATATATATATATATATATATATATATATATATATATATATATATATATATATATATATATATATATAAAAAAAAAATATATATATATATATATATATATATATATATATATATATAAATATATATATATATATATATATATATATATATACATGTGTATTGTGTGTGTGTAGAGGAGAGTGATAGTTGTGTCATGAGAGTGTGTCCATGTGTGGGTGAGAGTGTCTCTATGTGTGAGTTAATATATATAGATATATATAATTATGTGTGTTAATATATATATATATATATATATATATGTGTGTGTGTGTGTGTGTGTGTGTGTGTGTGTGTGTGTGTGTGTGTGTGTGTGTGTGTGTGTGTGTGATCATGTATATATGTTAGTGTGAGTGTAATTGTATATAGAGAGGGGAGAATGAGAATTAGTTGTGTGTGTGTGAGTGATATATATTAGAGATTTAGAGAGGGAGAATTATAGAAGAAGAATAGAGATTATAGAGAGGAATTGAGAGAGTTTTGAGAGAGAATTAGAGGAGGAATGAGAGGAAGAAAGAGCAGCTGCAGCAAGAACAGCAGCAGTAGCAGGCAACAGTAGCAGCAACAATAGGCTTTTAACCCCCCGTTTAACCCCCTATTCGACCCCGTATATGTCCACTATATACCTATATATATATATATACATATATGCCCCTATTATTAGCTCTATATACCCCTCTAAAACCCACTAGAATAGCCCCCTAAGATTGTCCCAAGAGGGTGTGAAAAGTGAGAGTTGAATAAGTGAATGAGAGGGTAAAAGGTTAAGTTAGGATTTGGTGATAGGGGAAAATTGAGTTCCGTGATTCGGAACGCGTTGAAACTTGGAGGGGACTTAGATAAGTTGATTTAGATTTTGTGGGAAGGCTTCGGTGTGGGAATCGGGGTTGCCTGTGGGTTTAGGGAGTCGGTGTCGCACCGCACCATCCCGTATCTTGAAATATTCAAGATAACGGGTAAACGGGCGATTCAGACTGTAAGATGGACTGGATGTCCACTTACCCTAGAAAACTTGGTTGGTAATGATTGTATAGGCTAGTACCCTACTACCCTAGGAAGCACAGAGTGGAATTCCTAAGGAAAGGCCACTTGGCGTCAAGTTAGAACGGTTTAAGGGTAAATGTTAAGGGGTAATCGGGTAATTTCGAGATACGGAGTTCGGGTTGTCGGATTGACTTGAAACATGGGTGGCATGTTGGGTACACCCTACAAATGTCATATTTGAGCCGACTTTGGCTCGGTTGACCCACA
This sequence comes from Iris pallida, assembly GCA_029216955.1. Classification (NCBI taxonomy): domain Eukaryota; kingdom Viridiplantae; phylum Streptophyta; class Magnoliopsida; order Asparagales; family Iridaceae; genus Iris; species Iris pallida. The sequence continues at coordinate 22,365,855 of JANAVB010012198.1, forward strand.
GTTGACTTTTTACCCTAAAGTCAACCGTGAGTCAATACTTTGTTTAGATTTGACCAAATCCAAACTAGAGTTGACCAGTTGACCAAAAGTCAATTGTTGGTCAACTTTTGACCAATTTTACCTAGGGTTGACCTAGAGTTGATCAGAGTTGACAAGGATTGACCAGTTAACCAAGAGTCAACTGTAGGCCAACTCTTGACCCCGTTTGACTTTCTTCGACTTGTTTTGACCTGTGATGACTGGTATGACCTAGAGTTGACTTGGTCTGACTTAGATTGACTTGATATAACTTGATTTGACCTAGATTTGACTTAACAGGACTTAGTGTGACTCAGTGGACCCTAGTTTGACCTAGATTGCATATCATTCATTGTGAATCATTCATAAACTTGTTTAAACTTAAATTAACATAAAGTATCTCATCTTTAGGTTTCTGATTACCGCTCTAAGCATTGATTTACCCTACAGCTCAGGACAGCAGGCGAGTACATTCACTGATAGTTTTAATTGTCTTGATATCTGTTATATCCAATTAAGTCGTAGTATCTTACATGATTCTCAGTCAGGATAGTTCACGGACTAGTACACGTTGGATCATGACATGAGATGTTGTTCTTAGATTTCTGGGTATATTGGTACACTTCCTGTCTTGTTCCCTGTACTTGTATAGACACCAATTTCTAAGGGGATTTGCTACCTTCTTACGGAATCACGTGCCATGACGTGTCATGTCCAGATCCATTGTACTATTCGGGGATGGGGAATTATTAGAGGCTATGTGATCCAAGCCACCCTGTCACTATTTATGTGCTCGTGCCACTCTTCCCTCACGAAGGGTGTAGCGAGATCCTTTTGCCTTGTGCTCGTTATCCAGGTTGGCCAGTATGACTTTCCGTTGAGGTCACCGCAGATTCCCGGGCCAAGTGGATAGCCTGTCCTGTCACTTATCCCAAGCCGATCACATATCGCTCTAATAATTCAAGTCACATTTTATATTTACTTTATCTTATCGTATATCCTGCTCTGTTCTATATTTAGTATTTTCCTCACCATGCCATGATATACAGTTACTCACATGCTCTACATGCCTTTACATTGTACCTTGATTGGAGACTAAGTTCTGCTCGGGAGAAGAGTTACAACCCCGGTCCTTGTTTGGTTTAAGGGTTGTAACTCGGCTTCCGAACGGTTCCCAAGTATTTATATATCTTTGTCTCGTAGTTCATTATACTGTCTCTTATAGAATTTGTCAATTCACATGGAACTGCTGTTAGTGCATATACTTGCTCATTTTTCTGACAGGATACCGTTATGATATATTACTGATGACTCTGAGTCGGACTGCTCGACCTATTATGGGCTCGAGTCAGATGGAGTAGCCTTGGATCGTGGCCTTATAGTAGAGCCACTAGATTTTGTACTTCCAGAGTAGTGTAGATTAGCTTGGTTTGACTGGACTGCGATCCAGCTAGCTTTATCAGACTGTAGCTTCTATATTATATTTTGAGACCCTGTGATGTTGTATATATCTGGGCTTGTATTGGACTCTGGACTTATTTACTCTTTCATCTATCATATGTTCTCTTTCTGAGCTATCTACCTTAGTTTTATTCTGTGATTGAGACTGTATTGATATGTCACCTCCATTCGAAGAGTATATACTGTACAGGTACCTTTATACTATTATCGTAGTATTTACAGGCGTTATATACAGCGTTCTACTGCCGATACTACGACGTAGGCTGGATGTACCCACGTGCTCGTGCCCCTCATAAGGGTGCGGGTCATAACACGTTTTTGTGGTGGCCCACGCAGGTCCTGTGTCACAATTAGTGCGATCTCGTAATGGTGCTCGACTTAGAGTACTAATTACAAGCCTGCAATTAGGACGTAGGACCTAGGACATGATAGGAGTTTCTCAATCATACCTAGGAATTTTTGATCTTTTAATTATCATGATTATTCACCTTGTATTAAATTAACTGTCCTTTTTTGATAATATCCACTCATTTGCAATATTGATCTCCTTGTTTCAATTCGTCTCCAGGATGACGAAGACGCATCCGCAGGCCTCTGGATCGAGTAGCTTGCCCGAGAGATCTGACCCGGCCGAGGAGGAGGTTTATGAGACTGCCCCCAGTGATTCCACTATTCCAGAGACCCCGGCAGTTGCACAGGAAGGTCTACCACCTCCACCCCAGAGGGTTTCAGTCGTCGTTCCGGAGATGCTGCCGCCACCACCACCGATACCAACGGATACACATTATATGTTCCTTCTCCTTCAGCAGATGATGGAGACACAGCGGGCCCAGGCAGAGGCATCGCAGCGCCAGTCGGAGGCATCACACCGTCAGATCAAGATGCTGAGGCAGAGTATGGAGAACTCGTATCAGCTTGCACTGGCAGCAGTTGAGAGAGTGGCATCGGGTACGGTACAGGGCCCTACTGGCCAACAGCCGTACCAGCAGCAGTCCAGGCCGGGGACAATATTAGACTTTAGGAAGATGAGCTCCAGGGACTTCACGAGCATGGAGGACATCTTTTATGCAGACGACTGGCTAGAAGATGTGCAGCGGAGCATGGAGCTGGCAGAGCATCCTAGAGCACTTTGGGTTTCGGCCGCAGCCAGCCGATTCTTTGACATTGCGCTGACATGGTACCGCACGGATCCTCGTGCGTCGGTTAGAGGGCTGACATGGGAGGACTTTCGGAGGCTCTTCAAGGAGAAGTTCTTCCCGGACGTGGCTCTTACAGCATTGGAGGGCCAGTTCGCGGGTCTAGTGCAGGAGAACTCGTCGGTGGACGAGTATGCAGCTGAGTTCTTCCGCCTTAGCAGGTTTGCTCCCGATATGATCCAGGATGAGGGGTAGAAGGCTCGTAAGTTTCGTAGGGGACTTATTCATGCAGTGCACACCCGCACCTCTGGTCGCCGTGATGCGACGTTCGATCAGATATTGATGGACGCACAGATTGCAGAGGAGGACTTCGGCCTCAGGCCGAAGAGGAGTGGAGATGCTATGGGGGCGAGTTCCAGTACGGGATCGGCCAAGCGCCCCCACTTTCAGCATCAGCAGAGGCCACTCTAGCTGCAACAGCCTCTGTTGCAGATTCAGCAGGCACCGGTGCGTACCCAGCAGCACCGGGGACGGGGCCAGAGACCGGCTACTCCGTGCGGCTTCTGCAGGAAGTCGAGGCACACCATGGAGGCTTACAGGAAGAGATTGGGCGTCTGTCTTTACTCTGGGGTGCCCGATCACCAGCTGAGGGATTGTCATTTTTGCAGAGTTAGATAAGGCCGGGACAGAGCGCAGCCGGCTAGAGGACCAGTAGTTCAGCAGAGGTGTCCTCCACTTTAGACCAAGCAGCAGCGCTTTGTTCAGCACCAGAAGGGAGCACCCGCGAGCAGGGTGTTCGCTTTGGCAGCAGAGGAGGAGGCAGAGCCCGTGGGAGATGTTGTAGTAGGTAATGTTCTCCTAGATTCTTTCCCTGATTTTGTCTTGTTTGATTCTGGGACGACCCATAGTTTTGTGTCTGTTTCTTTTGCTTTGAGACACAATATTATTGCTGAATATATGGGTAGGACTTGCAAGATTATGACCGGGGGAAGTATTATCCTGGTTAATAATATTTGCAAGGGACGGAGAGTCACTCTGAGATGCCGGGACTTGAGTGCGTGTCTGCTCGTAATGCCCCTACCGAGGTACGATATGGTACTCGGTATGGATTGGTTGAGCATACACCAAGCTAGCATTGATTGCAGAAGAGGCAGAGTTCTTTTTAGGACGTCGGGAGAGCCAGAGATCGAGTTTGCTCTAGGAGCATTGGAGCCGGAGGCTGGATTCTGTGGAGCTTTGTTGGCGGGGCAGGATTTGCCACATCCGTTGATTGCTGAGTTCTCGGATGTCTTTCCCGAGGAGTTGCCGGGGATGCCGCCAGACAGGGACATTGAGTTCACTATAGACTTGGTGCCGGGTGCCGAGCCTATTTCACAGCATGTCTATAGGGTAAACAACAGCGAGTTGATAGAGCTGAAGAAGCAAGTCGACGAGCTGCATGACAAGGGGTTCATCAGATCCAGTTCTTCGTCCTGGGAAGCGCCAGTCCTTTTTGTGCCGAAGAAGGACGGTACGTCCCGCATGTGCATTGATTACCGGGCGCTCAACAACCTCACTATCAAGAATAGGTACCCTTTGCCGAGGATCGACGACTTGTTCGATCAGCTGAGTGGGGCAAAGGTCTTTTCGAAGATAGATTTGAGGTCCGGGTATCACCAGCTGAAGGTGAGGCGGGATGACATTCCCAAGATGTCGTTTCGGACTCGGTACGGCCAGTACGAGTTTACAGTGATGCCATTTGGGTTGATCAATGCTCCCGCGGTGTTCATAAACTTGATGAACAAGGTATTCCATCAGTACCTTGACAAGTTCATGGTGGTCTTCATAGACGATATCTTGATCTATTCGAAGATGCAGGAGGAGCATTAGGAGCACTTGAAAGTTGTGTTAGAGACTCTGAGGAGGGAGCAACTCTACGGGAAGCTTTCGAAGTGTGAGTTCTTCTTGGACCATGTGGAGTTCTTAGGTCATGTTGTGACCGAGCACGGGATTTCAGTAGATCAGAGGAAGATTTCGGCAGTGGAGTCTTGGTCTACGCCCAGTTCAGTTGCCGAGGTTCGGAGCTTTCTGGGTTGGGCTGGCTATTACCGGAAGTTCATCCATGACTTCTCGCGGATTGCAGTGCCGATGACTAGACTCACCAGGAAGGACGTGGAGTTCGTCTGGACTGTTGAGTGTCAGGATGCATTCAATGAGCTGAAGAGGAGGTTGACTTCAGCTCCGATTTTGACTTTGCCATCCGGGTCAGGAGGGTTCTCGATCTTCAGCAATGCTTCCGGGAAGGGTTTAGGGTGTGTTCTTCAGCAGCACGGGAAGGTGATTGCCTATGCATCCAGGCAGTTGCGTCCTCATAAGAAGAACTATCCTACTCATGATCTGGTGTTGGCCGTGGTTATATTTGCTTTGAAGTTATGGAAGCATTACCTATACGGAGAGCGAGTTGAGATCTTCACAGATCACAAGAGCTTGAAGTACACGTTCACTCAGAAGGAGTTGAACATGCGACAGAGGCGGTGGTTAGAGCTGATGAAGGACTTTGATATATCCTTGCAGTACCATCCGGGGAAGGCCAACATAGTTGCAGATGCCTTGAGCAGGTATCCAGTTGCTATGTTCTTGACGACAGATCGTCATTTGTTGGCCGACTTGGATAGTTTGGGTATCGAGGCTATCATTCCGGGCGTGGAGATCCAGATGTGGGGTTTGCAGATTCAGTCTGAGCTGATGGATAGAGTCAGGTCAGTGCAGTATGATGATGTTGCCCTGAGGAGCATCAGGGAGCAGGTGAGGACGGGCTTGCTTGACGATTTCTCTGTAGCCGAAGATGGGTCGTTGCGGCACGGTACTAGGCTGTGCGTTCCGCGTGGAGAGCTTCAGGAGGAGGTTCTTCAGGAGGCGCATTGCTCTCAGTATTCTATGCATCCTGGGACCAACAAGATGTATAGGGACCTGAGAGAGCACGTATGGTGGTATGGCATGAAGCACGAGGTAGCTCAGTTTGTATCTCGTTGCCTTGTGTGTCAGGAGGTAAAGGCCGAGAGACAGAGACTAGGTCGATTGCAACAGCCGCTACCCATTCTCGAGTAGAAGTGGGAGCACATCACCATGGACTTTATATCTGGACTTCCACGATCGCAAGGAGGAAAGGACGCGATTTGGGTCATAGTTGATAGATTGACCAAATCGGCCCACTTTTTGTCTTTCAAAGTGGGTTTGTCTACTGAGAGGCTGGCTGAGCTGTATGTTCGTCAGATTGTGAGATTGTACGGAGTTTCGGTGAGCATAGTTTCAGATCGAGATAGCCGATTCACTTTCCACATCTGGAGGAGTTTGCAGGATAGCTTGGGCACCTCGCTCAAGTTTAGTACTGCTTATCATCCTCAGACAGATGGCCAGTCGGAGAGGACCATCCAGACTTTGGAGGATATGCTTCGCACATGTATGCTAGATCTCGGGGGTTCTTGGGAGGACCATCTTCACCTGGTAGAGTTTGCTTACAACAACAGCTACCAGGCCAGTATAGAGATATCACCATTTGAGGCTCTATATTGACGGAGATGGCGTACTCCTTTGTCTTGGGACGATGTCGGCGAGCGAGCGCTTCTTGGGCCGGAGATGGTTGTGGATGCGGCCGAGAAGGTCAGGATGATTAGAGACAGACTTCGGATGGCTCAGGATAGGCAGCGGCATTGGGCCGATAGTCACCGGAGACCGTTAGAGTTCGAGGTTAGTTTCAGTTCTTGTCGTGTTGTTTGTGTTCGTTGTTTAGTCTGTGTGCTGATTTTTTGTCTTGTGTCTAGGTTGGTGACATGGTGTTTTTGAGGATATCCTTGACACGTGGCACTATTCGCTTTGGCGACGGTGGGAAGCTCAGTCCGCGCTACATCAGACCTTTTACCATCATAGAGAGGATCGGTGTAGTAGCCTATCGACTGGACTTGCCTACCAGGCTCGAGGGAGTGCACAACGTGTTTCATGTATCTCAGCTGAGGCGATACGTGGCAGAACCTAGCCATGTATTGGACCATTCAGCGATACAGGTGGGACCTATTCTCAGCTATCCAGAACAGCCGGTGGAGATTCTGGATTGCAGGGAGAAGGTGCTCCGGAACCGGGTCATACCCTTTGTTCGGGTTGCGTGGAGACATCACTCTCCAGGTGAGTCTACCTGGGAGAGGGAGGACGACATGCGGGAGCGTTTCTTTTATCTTTTCGCGCCCTGAGGAATAAATCTATTTTCTTTATTCCGTTTGTGATTTCCTGTGCTTGTTGTCTTCAATTTCGAGGACGAAATTTTTTTAAGGTGGATAGACTTGTCACCCTCACTTTTCCAAGTTTGGGGTAAAATGATAATTTTCTATTTTATAACATTTTTGGGAATTTTATTTCATGAATATTATTATTTAATTATTATAGGAGTCGGGTTCGAATTTCATCGCATTTCGAGTTAATTCGGGACCCCGGTAAATTTCGACTTGAGTCGTATTTAGCATGTTAATTAACCATGGCCCACCATACTTAAATTTTAGGATTAGGAGTTTGGACTAATCCCATATAAGTATCTAAGCTTAATTATGATTTTTGTTTAATTTTTGCTAATCCCAAAACCCAAAAATTGATTTAACTTAGCCTAGAAGGCAAGGGAGGGGCAAACATGTAATTACAAGTGCCCCTACCCTCCCTTACATGGCTGGTCATATAGTCCCCCTCCACCTCTCCTTTCTTCATCACTAAGTTACCACTCTCTCTCTTTATTTCTTTTCTTCCAACTTCTTCTTCTCCTTCCAAATCTACATCTTAGGTAAGCTTTTAAACCCATCATAACTTCTCATAATTCATTTATTCTTTCACATTTATTATAGGGGAGACCATTCTCTACAAGTTGACCCTAGATTTTGTAGGTTTCCTTAAATTCTAGTTTAAGGATTAATTATGGTTTTATTCTTTTTAGAGTGGTATATATATATATATATATATATATATATATATATATATATATATATATATTTTTTATTCTTTTTAGAGTGGTATATATATATATATATATATATATATATATATATATATATATATATATATATATATATAATATATATATATATATATTGTGTGTGTGTATTTATTTATGTATTGTGTGTGTAGAGGAGAGTGGTAGTTGTGTCATGAGAGTGTGTCCATGTGTGGGTGAGAGTGTCTCTATGTGTGTGTTAATATATATAGATATATATAATTGTGTGTGTTAATATATATAATTGTGTGTGTTAAAAATATATATATATATATATATATATATATATATATATATATATATATATATATGTGTGTGTGTGTGTGTGTGTGTGTGTGTGTGTGTGTGTGTGATCATGTATATATGTTAGTGTGAGTGTAATTGTATATAGAGAGGGGAGAATGAGAATTAGTTGTGTGTGTGTGAGTGATATATATTAGAGAGTTAGAGAGGGAGAATTATAGAAGAAGAATAGAGATTATAGAGAGGAATTGAGAGAGTTTTGAGAGAGAATTAGAGGAGGAATGAGAGGAAGAAAGGGGGAGCAACCAAGGCACCAAGGGGGGCCTAGGGGGCTATTCTCCCCCCCCCCCATAATAGCAGCAAAAGAGCAGCAGCAGCAGTAGCAGGCAACAGTAGCAGCAACAATAGGCTTTTAACCCCCCTGTTTAACCCCCTATTCGACCCCGTATATGCCCACTATATACCTATATATATATACATATATGTGCCCCTATTATTAGCTCTATATACCCCTCTAAAACCCACTAGAATAGCCCCCTAAGATTGTCCCAAGAGGGTGTGAAAAGTGAGAGTTGAATGAGTGAATGAGAGGGTAAAAGGTTAAGTTAGGATTTGGTGATAGGGGGAAATTGAGTTCCGTGATTCGGAACGTGTTGAAACATGGAGGGGACTTAGATAATGTGATTTAGATTTTGTGGGTAGGCTTCGGAGTGGGAATCGGGGTTGCGTGTGGGTTTAGGGAGTCAGTATCGCACCGCACCATCCCGTATCTTGAAATATTCAAGATAACGGGTAAACGGGCGATTCAGACTGTAAGATGGACTGGATGTCCACTTACCCTAGAAAACTTGGTAGGTAATGATTGTATAGGCTAGTACCCTACTACCCTAGGAAGCACGGATTGGAATTCCTAAGGGAAGGCCACTTGGCGTCAAGTTAGAACGGTTTAAGGGTAAATGTTAAGGGGTAATCGGGTAATTTCGAGATACGGAGTTCGGGTAGTCGGATTGACTTGAAACTTGGGTGGCATGTTGGGTACACCCTACAAATGTCATATTTGAGCCGATTTACCCAAAAGTCAACCGTGAGTCAATACTTTGTCTAGATTTGACCAAATCCAAACCAGAGTTGACCAGTTGACCAAAAGTCAATTGTTGGTCAACATTTGACCAGTTTTACCTATGGTTGACCTAGAGTTGACCAGAGTTGACCAGGGTTGACCAGTTGACCAAAAGTCAACTGTAGGCCAACTCTTGACCCCATTTGACTTTCTTTGACTTGTTTTGACCTGTGATGACTGGTATGACCTAGAGTTGACTTGGTCTGACTTAGATTGACTTGATATACCTTGATTTGACCTAGATTTGACTTAACAGGACTTAGTGGGACTCAGTGGGACCTAGTTTGACCTAGATTGCATATCATTCATTGTGAATCATTCATAAACTTGTTTATACTTAAATTAACATACAGTATCTCAACATTAGGTTTCTGATTACCGCTCTGAGCATTGATATACCCTACAGCTCAGGACAGCAGGTGAGTACATTCACTGATAGTTTTTATTGTCTTGATATCTGCTATATCTGATTCAGTCGTAGTGTCTTACTTGATTCTCAGTCACGATAGTTCACGGACTAGTACACGTTGGATCATGACATGAGATGTTGTTCCTAGATTTTTGGGTATATTGGTATACTTTCTGTCTTGTTCCCTGTACTTATATAGACACCGATTTCTAAGGGGATTTGCTACCCTCTTACGGAATCGCGTGCTATGACGTGTCATGTCCAGATCTATTGTACTATTCGGGGATAGAGAATTATTAGGGGCTATGTGATCCAAGCTACCCTGTCACTATTCATGTGCTCCTGCCACTCTTCCCTCATGAAGGGTGTAGCGAGATCCTTTTGCCTTGTGCTCGTTATCCAGGTTGGCCGACATGACTTTCCGTTGAGGTCACCACGGATTGCCGGGCCAAGTGGATAGCCTGTCCTATCACTTATCCCAAGCCGATCACATATCGCTCTAATAATTCAAGTCATATTTTATATTTACTTTATCTTATCGTATATCCTGCTCTGTTCTATATTTAGTATTTTTCTCACCATGCCATGATATACAGTTACTCATATGTTCTACATGCCTTTACATTGTACCTTGATTGGAGACTAAGTTCTGCTCGGAAGAAGAGTTACAACCCCGATCGTTGTTTGGTTTAAGGGTTGTAACTCGGCTTTCGAACGGTTCTCAAGTTTTCATATATCTTTGTCTCGTAGTTCATTATACTGTCTCTTATAGAATTTGTCAATTCACATGGAACTGCTGTTAGTGCGTGTACTTGCTTATTTTTCTGACAGGATACCGTTATGATATATTACAGATGACCCTGAGTCGGACTGCTCGACCTATTATGGGCTCGAGTCAGATGGAGTAGCCTTGGATCGTGGCCTTATAGTAGAGCCACTAGATTTTGTACTTCCAGAGTAGTGTAGATTAGCTAGGTTTGACTGGACTGCGATCCAGCTAGCTTTATCAGACTGTAGCTTCTACATTATATTTTGAGATCCTGTGATGTTGTATATATCTGGGCTTGTATTGGACTCTGGACTTATTTACTCTTTCATCTATCATATGTTCTCTTTCTGAGCTATGTACCTTAGTTTTATTCTATGATTGAGACTGTATTGATATGTCACCTCCATTCGGAGAGTATATACTGTACCGGTACCTTTATACTGTTAGTCGTAGTATTTACAGGCGTTATATACAGCGTTCTACTGCCGATACTACGGCGTAGGCTGGACGTACCCACGTGCTCGTGTCCCTCATAAGGGTGCGGGTCGTGACAGAGACAAATCTACTACCAACTATGAAAATAAATACATAATAAAATAAAGAGTTTGGCGAGCGAAGCGAAGACGATCGAAGAGCAATCATCCTCGAGGAAATAGTGACGATCATGGCCACGGCTAGAACACCTGCGAAGGACAAGAGCACACACCTGGCGAGATAACCAGGTCCTCAGAGGGATGTAACAAGATACAATAAACATGCCATATAAATGCTGAATATAAAATATGCCACAATCACAGAAAGTGACAAGACACCAATAAGGTAACCTAACCGTACTAAAGTGAACATGCAGTAAGAACAAACCTTTCGTCGCATGAGCCCTTGCTATAAATGGGATCTGGTATAGTCCCCACTTGGGCACCGATGACCTAAGCGCATGGCGTTCAAAAATGACAGTGGCCAACCTAAGAGGCTCATACCCATATCTCCAACGGAGCTTCCGGGTTACAAGGGAAGTGTAATCGAAGCCCATATGACAAGGAAATATCCTCCCCACCAAATGTACCTATCATGTCGCATCCACGACCATGTAACACTACTAACCGTCAAGTCTTCTAACATACAACTATTGACAGTTAGACCTAACGCACGTCCTGTACGCATCAGTGATCAGCCAACACGCAAGTCCGTAGACTATACGCTACTCATAACTCACACATCTACTGACACATCAGTGTCAAAGTTTATATAATACGCTAAACTAGTGGTAGTCCCTTAACTCTAGGTCCATATGCAATCAAAGGATAAATAACAAGGTACAGCTAATATCACTGAGCAGGCAGTAAATCAAGAACTGGAAATAAATGAACAGTGATATGTAATAAATACAAACTAAAAATAAACAGTATAAGGGCAAGGTATCTTGCCCGGTGTGTCGCCTGGTGTGGTGCAATGATCCGACAAGTCCAGTTTTGTCTAATAGTCGGGATCGAGGTGAAGAGGTATGAATTCGCAGGAAAATAGGAATGTGGTCAGTCATGATCAAGATAGGTAGATAGTGAGAATTTGAGAAGAAAAATATTTATACTATTTTAAAACTAGATATTTATTTTACTTAGAAGATATTTATAACTTATTTATAACTAAAAACTATATCTTATTGATCAAACTATTTGTGGATAATTATTCCTTTAAAAATTATTTTAGATAAATAGTTGAAAATTCTAAAAATAAATTTTGAAATTATATGAAAAAAATACTACACTTTATAAATGCAATATATTAAATAAATACTTGACAATATTAATAACTTATTTAAACCAAAACTATAATTTTGTCAAATACATGTATATCTAGAGGAACATATTATTACTAAAGATAACTATTGTAAAAAAATAATTTTTATGTACGAAGCCATCTTTCTATAAAAATAACTGAATATTTGAGAAGACCATATTTCAATGGTCGAAAATATTTTTGTTAAATACTTCATTACTACAAAGAATATTATTAAATTAAAACTATAATTAATTGGCCACAAATTTTACCAAAAATATTTATATGTATAATGACTTACATTATAACCAGGATAATTAAAATACCCATAATAATAATAATGATAATAATTTTAGTAATAATAACAATAATAATAATAATAATAATAATAATAATAATAATAATAATAATAATAATAATAATAATAATAATAGGAATAATAATCCACAATAATAATAATCATAATAACAGTAATAATAATACTAATAATAATAATAACAATAATAATAATATTATTAATATAAACTTCACTAACTGTTCACTTTCTCAAAAAACACAGTGATAGAGAGAGAGATGGGAAAGGGAGAGGGAAATAAGAGCTCACCCGAGGGTTTCGATGGGCGGAGGTCGGAGGGGCCGGGGCCGACTCGGCCGGCGGAGACACGGATGGGCGCCGTCGGCGCTGGTCGCTCGGCGGGAACGCGGCGGGTTAGGTCGGCGGTTCTCAGGCGGGCTGAGGCGGCGCCGGTGGTGGCACGGTGATTTTGGCAGTCGGAGAGGAGAGAGGGGACGGCGCTCGCGGGAAGTCGAGCGGGGTGGTGTGCGGGCGGCAGCTGGCAGATCTGAGTGGCGGTCCACCGGTGGGGATCGGCGGCGGCCGGGGATTTCGCGGAGGAGGAGGCGTGCTTGGCCTGAGGCTGTGCGCGAAGGTAATGGCAACCGGAGGAGTTACGGCGCTGGTGGGCACGGTGGCTCCGGAGAAGTCTCGGCGAAAATTGGTGGCGCAAAGCCGGTGGTGAGGTCAGAGGGTTACGTGCGGAGCGCGCCGATCTGTGCTCGTACGGTTGACTTGCGTCGAAGGAGAGCCGGTGGTGCCGATGCGACGTTGCCGGATCTGGAGACGTCGGAGGCTCGCGGGGCCTCGGCACGGGGACTGCGCCGAGCCCGGTCGGCTCAGGTTTGGGTTCTCCTTTCTTTTTTCTTCGTTGGGGTTTTTGGGATGGTGACGGAGTTGGTGTTGTGGGATGTCGAAAATATTTGATGGTGGTTGTTCTGAGAGCGGGGGTGGTTGCGACGAGGGTGATGGTGGTGATGGGAGTTATGATGCGGGATGGTCGGAGTTTGATTGATGATGGTGGTGGAGTCAGATGAGGAGTTCAGGGCGGTGGTGGCAGGAGTCGGATGCCGGGGAGACGTAGGCAGGTGGTTGAGATGGGGATGATGATGGCGGAGATGGGAATGTTGGTGACGACGACGTGGAGGTGATGATCGTGTTTCGGGATTGTCGACACGGAGGCGGATGTGATGTATATGTAATTAAAAATAATGGAGGAAGGGATACACACAGACAAGATGCACATGCACCTTTGTGGAAAATTTTGGATGGTAAAATTTATGGAGGAGTACCTCTCCTTTTATAGGAGGTGGAAATTTCCATTAGGATACGGATTGGGATTTGATTAATTCACCAATAGATAGATTCCATACTAATTTAAATCGATTTAAAATCTAATTCAATATAAATAAACCTATCTTTAATTTAAAAGCCATTTAATTTAAGGCAAATAAAATCTTTTCCAATTTCAATTATCAAAATAATTCAAATATTAAGTAAAACAAAATTTTAAATATCTTTTTCGTAAATATTAAAATATAGCATTAATTAATTTCGAAAATCAAGATAAATATTAACTCATAAAATAGCTTTTACAAATAACAAAATGTATTAATAAACAAATTTTCATTTTCGCAAAAATATTTGGAATACATTTCATATAATTATAATTTTCCAAATCATTACTTTTTTTTAAACGACGAACAAAATAACTCTTTTATAATAAAAAAATATTTTTCAAGTAAAAATGTGTACGCTCGCACATATTCATAGTCGTCGAGCAAATACGAAAGATGCGAACTCGTACGCGACATATAAATACGAAAAACAAAATTAACACCAAAAATAAAAATAAAAATTGTAGTAAAAATTTTAGGGGGTTTACAGCTGCCCTGGGGGAAAGAAGTCGTTGAAGTGTACACCCCTACGAGCGAAGAGCTCGAGGATTTGGATCGGCAGTTTCTGGGCTCTGTTGCCCTATAACGAGAATTGTTATGTCACCACAGTACTTGTCACCAGACGGCTATCAAGAAGGATGGTAGCCCGGAAGGGAGCATTCCTCACACGACGTCCTGGGTCTCATACCTTTTTACACTAGGCACCTCATGCCGGGTTTCTTCCCGAGATCCTCAAAGCCAGGAGGAGGTACAAAACCTGGTGTCGACTTCCAAGAGATCGAGGTCCACGGGCGACACATTTGGGAGTTAAACTGACTCCTTTAGTTATTTTTATCATGGTACTCAGCGACTGTCGGAGAAGGCGCTCCTTGCAGGATTCCTGAGGGTGTGGCTACGGAACTGCGTGGTTTCAGGAGGGGCGGGTTCCAATGAGAGGATCAGCCGCCACTTTATCCTCCCTGCCGTAAAGCTGGTCTTTGGGGTCAGACTGGCCCTTCTTCCGGCCATGGTGAGCAGCATACACCACGGCCTTCGCGCCTTTTCGTCTAAGGTCATCGCTCATGACACGACGATGGATTTTGAGCGCATAGAACTGCCATTCCATTATCTGATGCGGTGGCTATTAATGCAATGTCGGTCTTTGATGAGGCCTGGAGCAGAAGATGGCGTCACGGATGATGATGCTTTTATTTTCTAATACCACCATCAGCCCTGGGAGTGTAGCATCATGCCAACCTGTCGGAGGGCGCTGGCGAGAGTGGACGGATACGACTTTTTTATGTCTGTTCCTTATTTTACTGCTGAAAAAGTGAGGGGCGTACATATTGATGGTACCGGGCCTCCTCACCTCTTGCCTGAGAAAATGCTCCTTTGGCTACGTAATATCCGTCCAACGCATCTAGTATATCGTAACCGCAACAACGTCTACCTGGAGCCCTACTTGCCCAGTTGGTTCTCCTGCCAGTTCGGGTATAGCCAGCTATTCTTTGACAGTCCCAGCTCTTGCCTGGGCTTTGAAGGTAGCGTCTTGGATGGTATCAGGGCATGGCATTATTATGACACGGTTCATACCTGAACCACCTTTTCGGTTCCTAATGGTGAGGCACCAGGGGTGATTTTGTATATGGCGGCCCTATATCATGTTACGGCGAGCAAGCCTCCCATTAATTTTGACCCGAGTACCAGCTTCATTGTGGGTACTGGCTTAGCGGAGATGCCCAAGGGGTCTAAGACAAGGAAGAGGAGGGCGAACACAGTTCCTGTGCCTGACTCGGAGTCCACCAATGCGGACGAAGAGAATGACGAGCATGATGCCGATAACTCTCTCCCTCCGGCAGAAGAGATGGTAGCTGATCAGCCGTCTGTTGTGCGAGATGAGGTGGTAGCGGATCAGCCGCCTGTTGCATCTGTCCTTTCAAGTAAGCGAGGCAGGCATGAGTCTATTGGTGGTGTAACCTTCTCCATGAAGCGGGCTGCGGTAAGACATCGCGGGCTGCTCATTAAGGAGAGAGACGAACGTGGTGATGCCGTTTTGGAGGTGAATTGAATTGCGACTATCTCCTTTTTTATCTCTTTCTTTTCCTGAACTATGACCTAATCATTTTTTTTTCTCTGTAGGCGTCGAAAGAGTCGGACTCTCGAGAACCAGCAACTGTTTCTGAAGTCAATCTGGCCCTGAATACTTTGATTAGTGACATGTGTGCCGAGATTATTTCTGTCGGGGTTCTCTCGGCGGCGGCTGAGGGATCTCATATTGCTGGGGTCTCGAACCAGGACGACAGGGGCTCCGCTGAACCCGTCCCCGAGACTGCTGAATTTCAGCAGGGTGATGCTGATCCAGTCGTATCTCCTTCCGGGGCGGCTGGGGCAGAAGAACCAGCTGAATTCGGCTTGGAGGTCGCTGGTGAGGGGACTATGGCGGCTGTGAGCGAACCTCAGCCTCCACAACCCTCTCCTAGTAAGATAAGCCAAATCTTGACTAGTGAGGAGGTTCATCTGCTCTATCATCACATCCTTCGGGTTATGCTGATTGATGGTTGCTCTGGACATACAGGTCCTGCCTCTTCACTGCCAATGACGGATATTGTTAGGAAAGGCTCTACCAGCGAGAATATGGTGGAAGGGAGTGTGCCCCCTCCTCTTTTGACCTATATTAAGGGGCCTCCCGCTGGATCGAGTTTGGGAGATTGGATGGCGGTGCAGCCGGGGCAGGAAGAAATGGTCCATGCGTCCTCCTCTGCTCATGTGGCTGCGGGGGTCTACCTCACCGCCTTGTCGAGTATCCAGGTTCTTCGGGCTGCGAAGGAGGAGTTAGCTGCTATTCACGCGTCTTTTCACTCGGAATTTGTTTCTCTGGTGGTAGGGGTGGCAAGTTCTGGTGCGTCTCCTTCGACACTGCCAGCTATACTTCCTTTGACGCCGTCCTCTGCGAAAGTTCTGGATGAGACGTCACAGGATATGGTTGACAGTTTCTACCACCACTTGAAGAGAGGGGTCAAAGCTGCTGTAGAGTGGGGGACCCCCTTTGTCTTGGCCCGACAATGTGCTCGTAGCCAAATTAAAATTCTTAAAACCCTCTCTGGTGGGACAGGGATAGCTGTGCTTCTGGAGCCCAAATTGTTAGAGGCTGACCAGCTCGTGGCCCAGTTTCAAGTGCTGCGGCAAGCTGATCTGTCTGCAGCAATAGATCAGGAGTGGGGCTTCCTTACCACTGTGCTAGAGAAGTTAAGGATTGCACGAGACATATCCAAGCCGGTTATAATGAAGGACCTTGGCGACCTATCTCTTCAGTATGACCAGCTGATCCGCAGGAACGAGGATTGCATGGCTCGGGAAATGGCCGTTGTGTCTCCCACGGAATAGTAGATACAAGGGAGCAGATCCTCGAACTCCAGAGGAAGTTGGCTTTCTTGGAGTCTGAGCTCGAAGCTTCCCGTGCGGATAAAGAGATGATCTTTCAGGAGGCCGAAAAGGTCACCCGAGCTTCTGCTAGCCTGGAGCGTGCTCTGAAGAAGCTCGAGGATAGCTGGCGGGCTCATGCGCACCTAGAAGACGCGGAGCGGCTGACTTAGGAGGCCGAGCATCGGGCCAAGCAGGGGTTTGATCGGTCGACTGTCTTGCTGAGAGACCGCCTCATGGAATTATGTATCGCCGAACAATAGTCGATTTTTTTCCTTCTTTTATTTTCATTCTTTTCCTTTTTTGAGAGGGACGTGGTCCCCAGAACATGTAGTACTTTTGACTTTCAAATAAAAGAGTATGTTTTATTCTACCCTTCATTTGTATTGCATTTGTGGTGTTATGGTATTTGCCCCACTGGGGGACTGTTTGTGGACTTGTTACCCCTGGTATACCTTGGTTTTAGGTACGGATAACAAGTTGATGGGGATACTTAGAATAATTGCACAGTAAGGTGGTCATGGACGTTCCTGGTATCGGAAGAAAGAATGCCATGGAGTAGCTGGGCCCCCGGGGCATTATGAGAAATGAGGGGCATATACTAGGAAACTTAGTACAACATTTGTGGTCAATAGAGGATATTTGTGGGCCTATTATCCTTGGCATACTCCGGTTTTGGGTACAGATAATAAGTCGAGAGAAAAACCAACATACTTACTCAGAGGTAATGAGGACGTGGTAAATATGAGGGTTTTTTCGATGGAGCCTTCCCACTCAGAGGTAATGAGGACATGGCAGGAGTGGACTCCATGAAGGGTACATAGAACAACTCAGAGGTAATGAGGACATGGAAGTTCTATGTGAGGGGCAGTTTATTTTTGATGGAAGGGAAACAACTCAGAGGTAACATCGACGTGGTTGTTTCGGAGAATTTGTGGATCTGTTACCCTTCTTGTGCACTGAAAGTGCGGGTATTGGATCATGAGGAGGGAGCTCTTTTAGGAAGAAAGTTCAGAGGTATAATCATACATGACTCACTACCTAAAAGATGCGATAAAAATTCATCTGTAGTGACCAGAGTATAAGTTCAACGGTACCTGCAGGTACATAACTCGACAATCTAAGAAATTTGGGATCAGAATATGAGTTCAGCGGTACCAGAGGGTACATAACTCGTCATTCTGGGAAATTTGGAGTCAGAATGTGAGTTCAGCGATACTAGAGGGTACATAACTCAACACCCTAGAAGATTTGGAGGATGTCGTTTCAGACATAATACTTCTTCAGGAACTTGCCGTTGATGGGCAACATAAGCAAGTCTCCGTTTTGTTTTGCGAGGCGGTAAGTTCCATTGGAGAATACAGCATCGATGATGAACAGGCCTTCCCACTTTGGCTGTAACTTGCCGGCGGATTTGTGAGTCATAACCATCGGCCTCCGAACTGCCATAACAAGATCCTCCACTTGGAATGTTCTGATTTTAACCTTCTTATTGAAGGCTCCAGAGGTACGTGCTTGGTACAGCTCGATTCGTTGTTGAGCTAACAGGTGCCTCTCATCTAGGGCCTCCAACTCTTGTAGTCGGCGATGGTGATTATCATCTATCGTCAATCGGTAGGTGAGAGTGACACAGAGTGAGGGGATTTGAGTCTCCAGTGGGAGAACTGCCTCATTCCTATATACTAGAGAGAATGGTGTGTTCTCGGTGGCCGTCCGTACTGTAGTACGGTACGCCCATAAGCATTCGCCAAGCTTCTCATTCCAGTCGCGTTTGTTTGATGACACGAACTTCTTGAGAAGCTTGATGATTGCTTTGTTAAATGCTTCAGCCAGACCATTAGCCGCCCGGTTGTACGGTATTGAAGCAATATTTTAGATTCGGTGTTTGTCGTAAAACCGATAGAAGGCATAGCTTCCGAACTGCGGACCATTGTCGTGGATGATCCTTCGGGGCAGTCCAAAGCGATAGATGAAATGATGCTTGAGGAAGCTGATCACATTTGAAGTCTTGACTTCTGTCAGCGGAATAGCCTCCGACCATTTGGAGAAGTAATCCGTGATTGTGAGTATGAAACGATGTCCTCGGGACGAAGGCGGAGTGATCGGACCAATGAAGTCCATTCCCCATGCTTCGAATGGCAAGGATGCCACCATTGGATGTAGGAACTCGGATGGCTGGTGAATGAAATCTGCGTGGACTTGACAGGCTTTGCACTTTTATGCATAGTCTATCGCATCGGCAACCATCGTGGGCCAGTAATAGCCCATTCGACAAAGGCGATCCTGTAGTTTCGGGCCAGGCTGATGGGCCCCACAGATGCCATCATGAGCTTCATGCACGACTTCTTTAGCTTCTGTATTTGACAGACATCGAAGCAGTAATCCATCGTATGATCGTCGATATAGCATTTTTGTCTCCGTATCATAGAAGAATCTGAGGAAACGCCTTCTGATAGAAGTGGCTTCCTTCGGATTTTCTGGCAGGATGTCGTAGACAACGAAGTCGATGAATGGTTGTCTCCAGTCTGGTGCTTCGTCGACAGTCAGAGCGGAGTAACTCTCACAACATTGAACATTGTCCTTGGGACAGACCAGTTCACGGCCTATTATGTCAACCAAGTGGTGAGCATGATTCGGAACTGCTAAGGAAGCGGCAAATCCTGCTAGGGCATCGGCTTCAATGTTCTGGAGCCTGCGAACATGTTCTATGAAGAACCCCTCCAAGGATGTGATGATGTCAATCGCTATTTGGTGATAGGGGATCATGTCTTTATGACGTACTTCGTATGAGCCCCAGATCTGGTTAACGATTAGCTACGAATTGCCATATGCTTTAAGGTACTCTACCTCCAGCTCCTTCGCAAGTCGGAGGCCAATGACCAAAGCATTGTACTCGGCCACATTTTTTGAACAGATCTTCGTGAGGGAATAAGCCCGATTGATCACCAGCCCGGAGGGAGAAATCAGCACCACTCCGACTCCAGCTACGATGTTGTCCTTGGGCCCAGCTTAGAAGCGCCGTCGAAGAACATTCACCATACGGTATCATGGGAGGCCACATTTGAATTGGCAACCTCATCTGGAATCTCTTCGTCTATTCTGGTTAACTCTGAACCTGGATGAGCTGCTAAAAAGTTTGCCAGAGCTTGACCTTTAACAGCCTTCTGCGGGACAAAGATCATGTGGTAGGGAGACAGTAATATCGCCCTTGTAGCGAGGCGAGAGCTGAGTGCACTTGGCTTGGTCATGAGGACCCTGAGGGGGTTAACTCTTGATATGACATGGATGGTTTGTCCTGTGACGTAGTGTCGTGTTTTCTGAATGGCGAACACCCGAGCAAGGTATTCTTTTTCTATGGCAGTGTATTGATGTTCAGGTCCCATCATCATTCAGCTGAGGTAATATATAGCCTGTTCATGGCCTGCATCATTATTTTGTGCTAGTAAAGCACCGAGAGAACGCTCCATTGCTCGCACATAGAGCAGGAATGGTTTTTCAGCAACCCGGGCCACCAGGATTGGAGGGTTCGACAGATATTTTTGATGCTGTCAAAGGCGCGCTAGCATTCTTCATCCCATACGAATGAAACACCCTTCTTCATAGGTGGGTGAATGGTTGACATCGTCCGGAGAGGTTAGAGATGAACCTCCTGATGTAAGCTAGCCTCCCTTGAAGACCTCTGAATTCACGGAGATTTCTTGGGGGACCCATCTCCATGATTGCCTTCGTCTTTTCGGGGTCTATGTGGATACCTTGGGAAGTAATGATGAAATCCAAGAACTTTCCGCTGGATATGCCCAAGAAGGATTTCGTGGTATTCATTTTCAAATTGTGCGCTCGCATCAGGTCGAACACTGTCCTCAGATCATGCAGATGATCTTCCTTAGAGCGATTCTTGACGGCGATGTCGTCGACGTAGCATTCCACTATCTTGCGCAAGTGGTCTCTAAAGATGACGCTCATAGCTCTTTGATAGGTAGCACCAGCATTCTTTAAATCGAAAGGCATGATTGTGTAGCAATATGTGCCAATTGGTGTTCGGAAGGATGTATGCTTTTTGTCATCAGGGAACATCTTGATTTGGTTGTACCCCGAGAAACCATCCATGAATGACATACGCTCAAAGCCGCAGGTATTGTCAATCATGTTGTCTGTGATAGGGCGGGGGAACTCATCCTTAGGACACGCCTCATTCAGATTGCGAAAGTCGATGCAGATTCAAATCTTTCCATTCTTCTTGAGGACTGGTACTATGTTGGCGACCCAGTCTAGATGTTGTTCCTCGCGGATGTAGTCGCTGGATATCAGTTTGTTGACCTCAGCTTCAATAGCATTCATGATGTCAGGACAGAACCGTCGTTGCTGTTGCTTGACCGGTTTTGCGTCCGGACGGGTATTGAGTTTATGAAGTGCAACCTCGGGGTTCAGTCCTGGCATGTCTTCATAGCTCCAGGCGAACACATCGATGTATTCTCTGACGAGTTATAGTAGCGATTTCCGCTCTTCGTCTGTCAGACTTTTGCTGACGAAAATGGGCTTTGGAGAAGACACATCACCGAGATCGACTTGCACAACCTCATCTTCGGTGGGAGGCTCTCTTTGTTCAAACCGCTTCTCCCATTGTGCATCTAGCTGTTGTGCCCACGGCTCTAACTCAAGAAGTTCAGGAATGTCTTCATCTTCTTCGTAGGCGTCGGCAAATGCCATATTGACGGACAAGACTTGCCTGAATACGTCCTCGATGCTGACATCCAAATTGGAAATGGATGATACGGTTGAGTGTGAATGCCAGTCGCATTCCTCGTCTGAGCTTTCAGGGGTCGTTGCCGGTGTAACATAACCTAGCCCACATCTAGTTTTGTTGTAATAATCTCGTGGTTTCCCAGTCGGGACTGACAATTATAAGGGTAACCGCTGTCAAGTGCCGTAGTTTAAACCTGGTATAGTTTCCAGATCATACCCCTGTTTTTGCATGAGGTACTTGGATCGGGAGCTATACAGATAAAGGGGCAGTCTCCCGGTGTCGGGTTCGAGATCAACTTCTTCTATCCTGAAGGGTTGTAGATCATTCTTCCGGTCGAAGATGATTGGATGATCCTCTCCTTCGATTATGCGGTAAGCATCTTCTACTGGAGTAAGTTGGTTTACGGTGCAGATATTTGTCACCTGTGTGTGTAGGTGGGTGCCTATACCGTGTTCCATAGAATACATTGTACAAAGCTTATTAAGCTCGAGGTAGTTCAAAGATAGCCCTTTATTGATGAAATAAGGTATCTTTTTCAGTAGGATTACATCATCTGCAGATGGAACATTAGTGTGAGCAGCCACATACTTGGCCAGTTCTGACTCTTCTTCGGCCACCCCTTGTATCAAAGAAGACTAGAAGGATGAATTGGACAGCTTAATCATTAGGGGCTCCATGGGTGGAGCAGAACGTGGAGTCGTGGGCATACTAGCCACCCCCAGTTTGGTGTTCGGTGCTGGGAGGGGAGTTGTTAGCTGGCTAGCAGTCCCCGGCTTAGCGCTCGGCTACCGATTCATTCTGGGAAGACAAATCGTCATCGGCTTGACAGAGGGATTGAGATCCTCTGTTTGTTGCTGGCTAGCTCTAGGTAGCCTGATTGTCAGTGGCTTTGTCATGGGTCTTGGCGCTTGGCCAGACCTTGGCAGTCGGATTATTATCTGCCCCTCTTGTGCAGAGAGGCAGATTGCATCCTTACGCAGAGTGGCCGTAAGGGGTACAGTTCTGCCAGGTTTGTGGGCTTGAAGGTGGATTGTCAGAGGTTCTTCTGATCCAACTGTCGCCTCAGTTTGAGCTTGAATATCTCCTTCGGCAAGGTGTCTTTTCGACTTCTCGTACAAGCATGAGTCGGAGTAGTAGGATTCGACCCTTTTAACGGGATCGATGTCGACAATTCTATCCTCACGAAGCCATGCTTATCGACGTACTTGAAGCTTTGGTGTAGTATGGAAAGCACGATCATGTAATCGTGTATCCAAGGAAGCCCCAGGAGAATATTATAGGAAGTGTCCGTATCTATAACATAACAGGTCACTTCTGACTGAAGGTAGCCGATTTGGTACTTCAAACAAATTTTCCCAATCGGATAGCTTCTGCCTGAATTGAAACTGCTGATGGCAGTGCTTGTCGGCGTCAGATAATGCATTGGGATGTGCAGATGGTGCAGTAGGCTCTTCGAGATGATGCTTATGGAAGAATCGGGATCAATATGCATCCGATCCACCTGGATATCGCCAATGTACCCAGTATAATACAGGGGGAGATCGTGTAGGTTGGTCTTGATAAGCATATCCTGTGGAGTAAAGACGATGTTGGGCATTGTGCCTGTGCAAGCGCTGTCCTGGAGATCTGCAGGCGAGCTCTCCCCAGTGAGATTGGACTGAGCCAGATATGCATCGGCGTTCTGGAGTGCCTCGCTCAGTGCGACGCAAACATCTTTGGAGAGTCTCAGGAGCTCGTATAGTAACAATTTGGCCGGTGTGTTGGCCAATTGTGCCAAGATGTCAAAGTGGTAGGACCTCTCCAGCCCATGAGGCGTCTCTCTTCGGAGCGGCTTGTCAAAGGGAGTCTCCTTCGGCCTAGGCTTATCGGTCGTCGAAGGATGAGAAGGTCCTGGGGCATCAGCAGCTGTCAGCTGATGATCTTCAGCCGAGTTACCCGGTGGAGGTTGGGTTTGTGCGCCGGATCAGGTAACAACTACAGTAGCTTCTTCGACCTCTGTCGAGATTGTGCGACATGATTTGACTTTTCCACTCTTTTTCTTACTGGTGGAGGGTGGTACGGACTGAGTCACTTCAGGTACCAGGTCTGAATGGACCCACATGACCTCCCCTCGTGATGTGGTAAGGGGCACTAGACCAGCAGCCTGGTCTCGGGGAGGTAGAAGGTTAGCGACCTCCATCCTTGCTCTGGGGATGGGCACTAATCCATCTTGAGTCTATCGGAGAGAAGCTGCCGAATTGTACTGACACCATGTTGGCTGCTACGGTCACCTCTTCGAAATCAATAGCCAAGGCTTTAGAATCGATGAGATGCTGGATGTATCGCTTCAGTTGGTAGTAGTCTTGTATAGCATGGTAGACATAGCGATGGGAATGGCAGTACTTGGGGCTCTCCATTTCTGTAAGACAAGGTTCACGCCTTGGAGGAGGGAGCTGAATTCGGCCTCCTTGTATAAGCATGTCCAAGATGGATTTGACATGGCCGTCCTCGAAGGAGTAGGTCATCTGAGGCCACTACTTTTCTGCCGGCTTCGATTCGGGCTTTAGGGCTGTGTCAGCCACCATAGCCTGTTTGCCCTTGTCATCTCGATTGTTGGAGGGGTTACCACCATTGTTGTTGTTGGTGTTAGGGCGTTTGCCCTTGTCCTCTCCTTCCGATACGTGCAATCCCAGTTGGCGAGCTTTCTTCAATTTATCTTCTGTCCTAGTGGCACTAATAATGAAAGTCTTCCAATCCTTAAACTGACTTTCGTCCATCCAGAGGCTGATTGTGGGAAGCAGCCTCTTTTGACAAATTTCAATTAAGGAGGAATCATGGTTACCGGAGGGCAACTTCATCGAGGTTTGACGGAACCGCTCGATATAGTTCCTTGTCAGCTCCTTTTCTCTCTGAACAACGTCTATGAGGGTGGACATCGTCACGTCTTGTCCTACTTCGTAGAACCTCTTCAGGAACATACGTTTGAAGCCAGCGAAGGAATGGATGCAGTTGTTCGGCAAGTTGCGGTACCGGTCGAAGGCGACCCCCTCCAGTGCCCCGATGAACAACCGCATAATGATGGCATTGTCATGAGGAAGATGGTCAGTTGTGACTTTGAAGTAGGTGATGTACCTGCTTACAGATGTCTTCCCATCATACGGATTGATGTTGAATAGTTTATATCTTGGTGGGAAGGGCACATCTCTCCATACAGCGGGATACGGATGCCGTATCTTGAGGTCTTGGCAGTTTTCTCGGGCGTGGAACATGGCCCGGAGCTCCTGGACCTCTCTTCTTGCCTCCCTGGCCTCCTCTACAGCGGTGGGGGTCGATATTTCAGGAGGATTATCACCCGGGTTTGGTACGGCTGAGTTCGAGTCCGCATTGACCGCGGGTCCCACTTTTGTTTGGCCAAGTGTTATTCCTTGTAGAGTTGGAAGGGCCGCTTTGATCTCGTCTACAGATTTGACCAAGGTATGCAATATGGCCTCCAGAGTGTCGATGCGTTGGCGATCACTGGGACTATCTTGGTTGCTGTCCGTCATGAATACCGTCCTTACATGAGGAGAGATAGAATGAACGGTAGAGGACACACCCTCTAAGTCATACCCTTGTACAGAGAAATCGTCAGGGTTCGTGGGAATGTTCTCCTCTGGTTCAGACTCAGAAGGAGTGGTACCCCCAGCTTCAGAGCTTACCTCATCTTGAGAGTTGTGGACAACTTCGGGGACGTCGGAACTTGCTGTATCTGTTGGGGGAACCGTTTCTCCTGGATTATCTTCTTGGAACACCGGATTGTCGTTTGGAGGAGTGCTACCCCCATCTCCAGCGCCTACCAGAGATGTGGACGACGAATCTCCAAATGTGGTAGATTTTGTCTTCTTGCGAGAACCTTGGAAAACTCCTCCCGTAACGGTCGTGGACAACCGCTTAGAAGAGAGTTTCTTGGTTGAGATTTTTGGGCTGGAGATGTTTATTTTCTTTTCTCTCCCGCTGCCAGGAATCTTTAGAGCAGAATTACAGGAGGCGACGAGAAGCACCTCATCTTCTGAGCTTGGGTGTTACAGCCGTTGGAAGACGGACCGCCGGTCTTCTTGTACTGCCGCCTTATTGCAGCAGCAGTTGACAATAACTTGGGTGCATTGATGTCCCTGACAGGACTCTCTATATACCAAATCTTCGTCTCTTTCCTTAAGTTTGTGAAGAATTACGTTGTGCAAGTCACTCATTTTGTGGGCCCGGGAGTCCTGAGCACATGAGTGTGTTGGCATCTTGCATGATCTCTGATATGGGGGTAGTAAGAGTACTCGCCCTTGATCGTTGTCGGAAGATTCCTGATAACTATTTTGTCCGTTGGCCACCGGGGGCTGGATACGAACAGTTCTGTACAACTTTTCGTTAGGGGCCCGTATAATAGTCAGCGGGACGCCCTGATGGTCGGAAGTTGGGACGGCTGACTGAGCTTGGCGAGCCCTTGCTACCCGAGACCTCTTCCTTCTAGCACCTGAGAGTGTATAGTAAGAAGAGTCCATAGAGACTGGCACATAAGAGCATCTGGGGTCAGGACCGCCTGAGAGGCGGTCGAAGACTAACCGTGAGCCGTATGGAGCAGATAGTATGCGGCTAGGTTTGGTGGCTGTGTAGGCTGTCTGTATGCGGCTGGTATGTGTGGCCGCATGACCCTTCTGTATGCGGCTAGGGGCGGTAGCCGCATAAACAGTCTGCATACGGCTGTCAGTCGTAGCCGCATGAGCCTCCTTCATGTGGCTGGAAGTTCTGGCCGTATGAGCCTTCTGCATGCGGCTGGCTTCCATGGCCGCATGAGTTTTTATGTAGCTGGCGCCCTTATGCGGCTTCTTCTTGGACCGCACAGAGTTCCTCTTTGCCCCTGCAAGTCCAGCATCGTAGTGTTTTCCTCTGACGGACTTGGGGACAACAGAGTCCTCTATGGCCTGAAGTGGGGCCGCCTGCGAGACTTCTTCGCCGTTTTGGGCAATAGAGGGTACTTCTTCGAGAGCTTGGGGAGGAGCGAATGATTTGGGCCTCCACTCCCTGCGGGCCTTCTTCGTGCGAGCTCGTCGCTGGACCGGGCCAGCGCTCCCGTCGGAGAGCATTTTTTCAAAAGCCTATTGGTCGAACCGGTCGACCAACATTTGTTGAGTGGAGCCAAGTTTGGCTGCGTCAGATTGCATCACCAACTCCTCAGCTACGGAGAACTTAGTCCCCAACAGAGTCGCCATCGTGTTTGCCATTGATTATAAAAGAACAGAACAGTTTTATGGGAGGACTGGACTTTTACTTTACAACATAAACTCGCTCGTACAAAGAAAGCCTAGGGATGAAAATCTAGGTACAGCAATCTAAGTACAATTGTTTAGTTTTTCTGGGGGGTGACGGTAGAGGCTCGGGAAAGCGACGACAGCTCTGCCTTACTCCTTGGACGATCGAACGCAGCCTTGGCTTCGAAGAAGAAATGCTCCTGCTCGAATGTGGACCTCTCTGTGTCTGGCCTTGTGCGTATATCTCTGTGCTCTCTCTGCTCTGTCTCCTCTTTATATTTTGTCCAGGGCTTACAAGGGAATGGCACATTGCTATTTATAGGAGTAGGGTGTGATCATTAGGGTTTACAAATATTGTATTTTAAACAGAGGACGGCCAAGGATTTGTTAAGATTTGCCCTGATCTTGCTTTTATGTTGATTGCAACAAATCTGCATCATTTATTGGGGATTGATCCGGGTAATTATGATGATTGCAATAAATCTGATTTGTTTGGGATTTAACCAATTCTGGACGGTTATGTTGATTGCAGCAAATCTGAGTTATTGAGATTTGATCGACTCCTACCACGTGTCCTTCATAAATATAAATTATTGAGATTCGATCAGCTTCCGTCACGTGTATCTCATTGACTGCAATAAATATGAATTATTGAGATTCGATCAGCTCCCGCCACGTGTCCTAACTGCTGCGAGCCGCATAGAGGACTGTCATGGTTGGGCCGCATGAGTGTGGCCTCGTGTCAAAACCGCATAAGGGTGGCCTTATCTGAACCGCATGGCAATCCTTTAATCTGAGCTGTATGAGGGTGGCCCTATAATCTGAGCCGCATAGGGGTGGCCATATCTGAATCGCATGACAATCCTTTAATCTGAGCCACATGAGGGTGGCCCTATGATCTGAGTCGCATAGAGGTAGCAGCCGCATAGGGGTAGCCTCCATGATCTGAGCCACATAGGAGTAGCAGCCACATGGGGGTGGCCTTCAATTGAACCGCATAAAGATGGCCACGTGTCAGAGCCGCATGGAATGAAGTGCTTTAGAATTCGGTGGATCGTGCCAGCTATAGGGATTTTCTTTGTTTCCCTAGGAGCACGCCATTATGTCAGAGTCATCGTTGCAGCTTTATGTCAGAGCTGTCAAACCTTCATGTCAGAGCTATCGCTTCGCATCAGGGCATTAAATGAGCCAACTGCATAAATTATTTACGGCCGGTTTATGAAGGACTTTTTGAACCGCGTAAGGCCACGTGGATCACTGGAAACTTCTGAGCCGCATGAAACTCTAATGAACTTTTGAGCCGCATGAAACTCTCATGAACTTTTGAGCCGCATAAAACTCTCATGAACTTTTGAGCCGCATGAAACTCTCCTAGTCTTGAGCCGCATAGGATTTCCTGTTCATTTTTATGCTTCTACAGTGCCTTTCCCAATATCATACCCCTTTCTTCGTTTGCGAGCAGCGCGGTTAAGAAACACTGTCGGTATCAATATCGGGACAGATTGAATCAAGATCCTTTCCTCGTTATGGATTGGTTTCTTAGGAATTGGGTCCCATATTTAGCGGAAAGCATCTCAAGGAAGGACTCAGCGGCCGAATCGCGAGGGACTTTCCGTTGCTTGGTTTCCTTGCCATTTTCATTATTGTACTTGCTTATTTTGTGTTAGTTTATGAATGCATTTTTGAGAAAGTTTTTGATGGATTTTCTTGCTCGTGTTCTTCGAACTTCGTATTCCATATCAAATTTTGAGAGACAGAAAAGAGTATTCTCATTTTCTTATGCGATTATACTTGATCATTTAGGCACCGCATACTATAGAAGACCTCTTTCCCTCAGCCAATTCAATAACAATGAGTGGCTTGACCTTTCTCCGGCTCCTTAGCCCTTTTGCTATCCAATCAAATGATACCGATAACATGGAATGCTAGGTATAGATACGAAGACACAATATTGCATAATTGTGTTCATAAAACTATAAATCATAGAACTGTTACACGCTTACTACTTATAGGCCTTCTATATAACTGTAAATCGTGAGAATGCTACATGCTAACTTATTATAGGCCTTCTATAGAACTGTGATATTTAGAGATTGAATCGATAAATGAATGTTGCAATGATAATGCGAAACTTGCCAATGAATGCTCAAATGTTACTAAAATACTGAGAATGTTATATTTCTTATCATTTCATAGACTATGCATGAGTAACTAGTTTTAGTCTAGCACTGTCATGGACAACTTATGCAAAAGGTTTTTGGCTTCCTCGAACGATATCTCGGGGCCACGTGACTGATTCGGCCTATGAGGAACCATAATAGATGTGCTGGATGCTAGCATGGGTAATTTGGGGACTTTCAACGGGCCTCATTACCCGGGTTAAAATGATTGTCATCTAAACCAAGCTATAGTCCAGGATGGCTTGTCATGCCAGTGTCCTCCCCATACACACTATTTTAGCTAATGATATCTGGTTGAAAGGGAAGAACACAGTAAGCTTTATACGATATACTCTGTCATGGATAAGATGCAACGTATTTTATTCTGTTACGACTCATCAAATATATATATGAAATTGACTAGGATTAGCTAGAAAGATCACTAAATATTTTGCATGCTTCACATAACTTCTATAACAAATAATATCGTGGGATTTAATTAGTCATTCACCAGTACATGATAATGTACTGACCCTCATCTCTACATGTGCTGCGAACCAGGGAGGCGTACCGAATAACTAAAGGAGACACTTAAACATTTTGAAGCCTTGCTCGAGTATGAAGGCTTGCTCATACATTTTGAAGACCATGCTCTTGATTTACTTGGATCGCTCAAATTCTAGGTATTCAATGGTTTTGTTGTATAAAGGGATATAAAGTATGAAATGAATACCTTATCTGAGTCAGTTTGTAAGTTCGTACGACAACCCCTTGTACTTGAGTCTTACAAATGATGTTCATTATCAATAAAGTAAAGTTTTCTTCTATGCAAGTCTTCAATTACTCTACGTTCTCTAGTTGTTTTTGTGGTGTTTTAGATAACTTAATGACCATAACTTGTGCGAGCACAACTTAGGCTCGCACTGCATCAAGTCCGGGAGATGACTATCGATTACACGAAATCTGGACGTGATAATGGATCCTCTAATAGATACGGGTACTAGTAACACGTATAGGATACAATATCAATACTGGATACAAGAACATAAAATACAAGATACATGAGAAAAAATATATATATATACGAATATCAGGAATGGTGAGTGACAACACTACCCTCCTTAGAAATATTCCCTCATCAAAATTTCAACTAAGGCAAAACCAAAAAATTCAAGACAATTAACGTATTATCTTCATGTCTTTATATATAAAATCACACAGGGAAAGCAAACATCTATATGAGACTATCTATCAATCAATGGAGATGAGATACAGAGGCAAAAAAAGAAATATACCTCCAGAGTCAAACAAGTGTAGATATCTGGATCTGATATCATCATCGCGCTCCAACATTGACTCTTCCGGCGAGTGATGTCCCCAAGTTACATGGACAAGACTGATAGTTAGGTTCTTGAGCACTTTTTCCCTCTAGTCCAAAATATATACAGGTTTCTCCTTATAGGATAAGTTGGTGCCGACGACTAGCTCTAAATGATCGAGGACTCCGATTCGGAACATACCTATGCAACTTGGACACGTAAAACACATTGTGTACCTCATGTAGTAAAGGTAGAAGGGAAAACGATAAGCCACTTCTTCTACCCATTTGAGATATCCAACAGACCAATATATTGTAGACTGAGCTTTCGTCTGACCCTAAATCATAAAACTTGGGTGGGCAAAACATGTAAAAATACATGGTCGCTGATGCTGAACTCCAAAGGACTTCGACGTTAGTCTGCCCAAAATTGATATCTATCAAGTGCAACCCGGAGGCATCTTCTGATTAATTTTACCATCTCTACTATCTACATGATAATCCCTGGTCTTAACATACTCCTGTCCGCAACATCATCACATGCTAAAGGCGATATGCACTTTCTCCTATATAACTATACTAAATGGAGGTGATCCTTCCAAGATCTACCCAAATCTAAAGTACATGACTGAAGCATATTCTCTAATATCTGAACGGTATGCTCTAACTGTCCATTTGTCTAGATGATTTATTGTACTGAATCTCAACCTGGTTCCCAAGCTCTGGTGCAAGATTTCCTAGAAGTGAGAGATGAATCGGGTGTCTTGATCTGATACAATGCTCATCAAAATACCATAATTTCTTAGTATAAGCCTCATGTACGTATTTGACAACTACTCGGTAGACTGGCCCAATCTAAAGGAAAGAAAACAAGCCACCTTCATGAGCCGATCCAATATCACCCAAACTGCATCTTGACCATATAGGGATCTAGGTAAACTGGTCAAAAAATTATAGTCACTCGGCTGCTCGGCATTCACTTGTTGGAATACTAAACAATGAGAAACAAATCTTCTATCTCCCTCTTCAACCCATGCCACTAGAAATGCTGTCTAATATCCTGATACATCTTCGTACCCCTCGGATGGATGAATTACGGAGAACTCTAAGCCTCTGGCATAACCTCATATAGTATATCTCCATTGGAAAACAAAGACGACACCCAAATTTGAGTGTCCCAACCTCATGAATCCTCAACTCCTTCATGAGACCAGACTCACACTCGGCTTAAAGCCTCTAAATTTATGGCTCCTCCATTTGTGTTGTCCGGATCCTCTCAACCATGGTGGATTAAATCTGCAAACAAGCCAAAATCTTAGCATCTAGTAGAAGAACCACCTCGATAACAATTTCCTGAAGATCATCTAATATTTGCCATGAGTCTTCAAGACGAATACATTGGCCGTCATGCTCAAATCATATTCTACTGTATTCGCCTTGCCTGGATGATACTAAAGCTCCATATTATAATCCTTCAGCAAATCTAGCTACCTTCTCTGGTACATGTTCATGTCCTTTTGGGTAAAGACATACGTCAGGCTCTTGTGATCGGTATAAGTATCCAACCGATCACCATACAAATAATGCCTCCATAACTTGAGCAAAAAAAACCACTGTCGCCAACTCCAAATCATGCATCATATAATTCTTCTCATAATCTCAAAGCTGACGAGATGAATAATCTATCACTCACTTATAATGCATCAATACACATATGATGTCATGCCCTGGTTCTACAGTGCCGTCGTCGTCGCTAGGGCATGATGTCGTACGTGCCTAAGTTGTGTCCGCACAAAAAAAATACCAAAATGGCCGATTGAGCAGCTTAGCGACGAGGTCGTCATATAGAAGCCCTGAGCAAAAATGCTGAATAATATAAGTATAAAAAAACTCTTTATTGATATTAAAAATGGAACATTACAACGGCATGAAGCCAAGATTACAATCCCTCAAGCTCACTCTCTCTGAAAATAATCATACAACTCTCTCTTATCTTTCAATACAAAAGATCATGCCATTTGGCTTACATCTTGAAGAAGGCAATGTCCATACATTATTTTTTGTTATAGGTAAAGTCTTCAATACAGTCGTATGCCTCGAAGTACCAAGGAACTCCATGTCTCGACGCATACAACTAAGCTCTGCACCGAACGAGTTGCTACCAAAACCTGCATACAAACAGTTGGGATATCAATAGACTGAATGCACTAGTGGTGAGGCCTCTCGCCCACCCATACAAAATAAAATATTATTCTAGTGAGTGCACACTATGATTTTGTTGGTCTTTTTAATCTTACCTTAGGATCAGTTTCATGGCATAACTATAAGCTTGTTTTTGTCGCACATCATGATCATGCCATAAGCCTATCTATGAAACAACATCATAGTCGTAACTCGTAACATAGTGTTAGCTTACTCATACTTACCATCTGGCATTCCCTGTTCATCTCAACGGTACAATTATAACACACAGACTCAGTATCAAGCTACTAAAACATAACGCCACATATCTTACCAAAGCACATGTCTCTACCGAAGCCAAATCTTATGCTTGATGGTTGTATTGCGTGCCATGTATCCACTCCTTGACTCAATCTATGAAATTTATGTGAATTGCCGCTGTCTTGCGGACTCAATCTACATGAAGATCACTAGAAATTCAAGCTATCCCTTGGCTATAATGGGTAAGGCGGTACGCGTTCGGGTGTGAGGCGCGATCTCTGCCAAAGTTCTCGAAATACCCTCTATATAGCGCACCCATCAGGCCACGTCGCACACCCCCTGAAGGTTCCGCAAGCCAGTTCCTCCTAGGTCTAATCGATCCCTGTGCCCGGGCAATCATTCGAGGAACTCAAACCTTGTGCATAAGTTTTTGAATGATCATGCAAGACTCAACTTACTATAGTTTTGAACCAATCCTTATCTTTCTTTCTAATATCCATGCTGCTCCGAAAACAGGGACTACCTCGACGACTAATGGTCCTAAAAAATTTCCATGTTACCATTTCCATCTGAGACTCAGGAATGACTATTTAATAGCCCTTCTGCTTAACTTGATCAAACCGTATTCCATGAAGTGCCACAAACCATGTCATACTCTATATGACAAGTATTAAAGCCATGGGAACGTGCATGCTATATGACTAGCATTGAAACTGTGGTAACGTGCCTGCTATGAAAAGCATTTAACCAGTGGGATTATGTGTTTCAATAATGGCAACGTATAAACTACGACAACAAGTCGATAGTCTATGTGGCAGCACAAGAACTCTACGTTATCCAAGTCATGGGGTTGAAAGACCGAGTGCTAATTTGAAAACCCAACGTGAAGTACCATCTAGGCATCAAGTTCAATATTTTTATGTTCTATACAATTTTGACAAAGAACGAGATTATTCCCCTAGCTATGTGGGTTCATCTATTTTATTAGCATACCTATTCAGTGCGTAAGAAAACATTAATTTATTAGGTGTGAAGGCAAAGCAGGGATGAGTTCATCGAAGCCGCCACCTGAACGAGTAGTTACCTCAACTAAGCGGGACTACAAGAAAGTTGATGCATAGCCAAGTCCGAACGTCGTTGCGTCCATTGATTCATCATGTTGAACTGAACAAGGTGGGGTACTACATAATACATCACTTAGAAAAAGTTTTGTACTCAAAATTTCCTGAGTACACATTCATCAACGTTATCGCTCTATACTCGACTTGCATTCACCTAGCATAACATTCAATGTCTCTTGAACACAGTTTCCTATTCGTTTTCTCCATCCAAGCCGCGCTCATGCCTTAGCTAAATCTTATCGAACAACTATATCACACCAAACAATCCAACTATTTCACAACATAATCCTCAAGTCATGTCTCTATCTATACCGCGCTCTGCGCTACTACTTTAAGAAACATGGGAAAACTGTGCTCGTCGCACACATGGGCAACTTAGTTCTAGGGCAAACCCACCAAAGCGATATCCTCAATCATTTTGAATCAAAAATACAAGCAAGTCGATCACCCATCATCTCCTAATCGAAACCCAGTGTTACCCCTCAACTAAATCCGAACATAAATTTTCAAGTTTCTAAATCAATTTTTGACCAATCCTTCGAACCTAACTGCATAAATACCTTAATCACAATCATACGTATCGACGCTCAATTCTTCCTAATTAATTTCTTTTTCTTTTGAAGTCATTGTTTGCATCACCTACGTCCTATTTTTTCCATATTTTGTGAACTCTCGAAACAACCAATCAACATCCGAATCACTTATTATATATGACTTGATTACACTCTTCCAAACACGATCTCAATTTATAAAATATTGTTCGAATCCTTCCAAGTATAATTTTTCTTTCATTCAATCCTCAAAATACATTTGATTTCAACGAATCACGAATTCATTTCAATCATCATCTTTCTTCTATACTAGGCAATCTGATCCAATATATTCGAATCATGCTATCAACCAATGATAATTCTTTGGATCAATCCTGATGACATCAATGCCAGCGTCCCAAGTATCCAGCCTATTCAAATTTAATATGTTCACTTCGATCAAACACCAAGTACATTCTACGTCAACATCGTACTTCCATCAATACTTCCTCAGATTATACGAGTTTAAGGTCACTTATTAACTCGTCATCAATATTTCGTCCGCCACTTTTACTTCTGCAACACAACCGAGAAAAATTATCAATATGCCATTGACCTAACCAATCTTTACTACCATCTTGTTTTTTTGGCACGAGCCATCTATCCATCCAACACCAATTTCAAATATCCTAGTCTATTTCAATCCTATCGATCAACAAAACTACTAAGAACATCTGTGTCACGACCCGCACACAGTGTAGGGGCACGAGAAGTGGGTACATCCAGCCTACGCCACAGTATCGGCGGTAGAATGCTATTCTAGGTCACTATCTAATCAACAACTCACGCAATTATATAATATACCTGTCACAATCTCAACTCCGAATGGAGGATAAGTATAAGATACGATAATACTCAATCACAATCTAAGCACGATAAGATAACACAGGAGTCTAACAACTATATGAAACACAAGCAACTTAAATAAACTTCTAAACAACATCTCAAACAATCTAAAATACAACTCAATCTCCACTTATTATAAACAAGTTCTAAAAGTGAAACTAAACCATAAACTAGTAATCTACTCCAAGCTCTATTAGTCCTCTAGGCTAACTGTGAATCTCTAGGTTACTTGAAATATTTTCAATGTCTAGTCAGGACAGAAACGAGCACATAATCTCAACAGTTCATATCAAGACAGGAATATAAAGCATGCAATAGAGTAAAATACATGAAACGCTGAAAGAAAGTACATGTAGTAAAATAGAGAGAACTATAACGTAATAGCTATTATAAGTAGAGAACTAGCAGTGACTAGTAATGTAGAGTACAAGATAGACATGTGAACGGCTTAAGTTTGCACATGATTACAATAAGAGTTTATACAATGACTACTTGGAATTGTTCACATGACCACTTCTACTCCCCCGTACCCCAATCAATACACAAAGATCCAGACAAGTTATATCATTGTACAATATTTCACATGAGGGCCCATAAATGGGAGCACATAAAGGTATACATGAGGGCTCTGTGAACATAAGAGTACATGAATCACAAGAGTGTACATGAATAATGAAAGCACCAGAGTACATAATGAAAGTGAAACGCACATGACAAGATGTATCCGATGCTCCCGAGGGGGATAACATCTCAATGTAAAGATCCATAGAGTACTAATCCGTATTAACAACGTGACAACATCAAGTAAAGTAATCTAGAGCAATAATATAAGTCCTAACAAGTATAAAATAATCAGAGAATGTACTCGCCTGATACCCAGAACTGCTGATATAAAAAGATGGCCAACTGGAGTCACAGAGTCCTAGTTAGAGAAACATAGGTTTTAAAGAGTTCAATTTATATGGTAATTGAAATTATAATACAATCTACATGAGTCTAAGTCAATCTAGGTCAAA
The DNA here is from genome assembly GCA_029216955.1 of Iris pallida. Taxonomy (NCBI): domain Eukaryota; kingdom Viridiplantae; phylum Streptophyta; class Magnoliopsida; order Asparagales; family Iridaceae; genus Iris; species Iris pallida. The sequence goes on from JANAVB010012198.1 coordinate 22,402,416, forward strand.
GTCAACTCTTGGTCAACTCTGGTCACATAGTCTAGTCAAACTAGGACAACTAGTCTAATGTGGTCAAAGTAGCTAAGGTTTGGTCAACAATGGTCAAACTAGTCTAGGTTAGTCAATTATAGGTCTAAACAAGTATACGGCCTAAACAATCAAGTATACTAGTACCATTGCTATCTAACACATAGCCTAAATCAAGGCACATAGCTAAACCACATAGCTAACAAGGCACACAAACTTAGATATATAATATACATTAAATATATATCATATATATCCTTACCCATATAGTACCACCCTAACACATACAAATATATACCATATATCAAGTATATACATATCATCACTATGAACCATAACCTATATCTATATACTCTCATAATATATATAGATACTATATAACCCAATAATATATATACCTATCTATATAATCCTTCCACAATCTAATATCACATACTCAAACTCAAACACTTAGAAACTAACCCACTAACACTAGGATACCATATCAACCTTGGTCATATTGACATCCCAAAATCAATACCTTGGTCATAAGGTAAACTAATCATTTACCTTAAGATACTAACTTGGTATCATGAGATACAAATATATCCCTCAAATATCTAATTAACTAACTATCTAATGTACTAACATAACATCTTAACTAATATCTAACATATGACCTATAGAGACTAACTTGCTAACATACTAATATCTAGAACTAACATAACCTACTAACATATCAATATCTAATATACAAGATATCTAACATCGAACTATCTAACAACATATCAAATATCTAATAAAATACTAACCTCTACTATCTAACTAACATTCATACTAACAAATATAACTTACACTAATATATAACAAACTCTAATATATCTAACCCTCTACTAACCAACATCTAACAAACATACCAACATTTATAACTTACACTAACATATAACAACTCTAACATATCTAACCCTCTACTAACCAACATCTAACAAACATACTAACATATATTACCTAACAATAATATATATATGTACTACATCATACATATACTCGACAACCTATGATACCTACTATAGAAGCATGAAAAAATTTCAGCAAGTATAGCTCCATGCGCCCAAGTCAAGAGCAGCTCCATGCGCCCAGTCAGTACGATTCTATGCGCCAACTGGATGAAGCTCCATGCGCCCAGCCAGAGTAATTCCATGCGTCCTGTCAAGTGTAGCTCCATGCGCCCAAGACCAGCTCCTCCGAAAGGGAGGCGCATAGCCTGACACATGGCTATACACCCAAGCCTGACTCATTCAAAGCCACAATCAAAACGTGCACCGAAGCACATGGCCAAGTCAGTCTCCACGAGCAGTCATGCACCGAAGGATGCGGCCAGGTCAACACCACGACCAACCCACGATCTTGCAGCCTGTATGCGCCTACATTCTATGCGCCCAAAGCAGGACTATGCGCCCATATAAGAACCACCGTGTTCCCTCACATGGACACATAACATCATTCCAGCTCGAGAACGACTATAAAAGGGGGGCTTCTTCCCTCTTCAAAGACAGAGAATATAGAACATTTTCAAGAGCCAAATTGCTGCACTTCTTGCCAGAGAGCCGAGAGTTAGCAATTTTCTTAGGTTTTCTCCCACTTTTGTAATTGGAGTGTCACCGGAGTAAAGAAGCAACTGTCGCTCGATCTCCATCGTCCCATTCCCAGAATTCTTTTTTGTACTCGGGGATCCCCAGTGCAGGATCTCTCAGGCATACTCGATTTGTGGTGCCTTGCACCAATTAAAGAAAAGACATTATTTTCTTCTTCTTTTTTTGTGTGTGTCCACAAAAATGGCGACTCTGCTGGGGACTACCTTTTCCTCTGACGAGAAGGTGGTGACACAATCCGATACCGACAAAGTGGAGAGTACTCAGAAGATGTTGATAGTATAGTTCGATCATCAGGCGTTCGAAGAGATGATCTCGAGGGACGGCTCTACTCCCTCAAAATCAGCAAAGCCAAACAAGTCTCGCAAAACTTGGCTTCCGAAGGCTCGTTGTGCATATCCTGCTAATGTCATAGCAGATATGCAGCTGGAGGACTCTGCTATATGGGCGCAAGACTCTGCCACAGAAGTTCCCCAAACGGAGAAGGCTCACACCGTTCTGGGCTCAACTAGCCCAGTGACTTCTTTCCTCCACAACCAGCAACAGAGTGTTCAACACTCGAAACTTGGCAGAGAAAAATACTACGATGCCAAGGATCGGGGTGTACGGCAATCTGGCGAGACCCGATGAGGCTCACGAATGAAGGAGGCAGAACTGGAAGAAAACAGTGCTGCTCCACCAAGCATGCGCCCAAATCCATGCGTCCATGGGAGTGTTTGGGCGCATAGCCCCAACCAGAACACTTCTGTCTTCAACAGGCTGGGCATTCAGAGTCATGCACCCAAGGCTATACGCCCAGGCTCTCTGGATCCATACTATACGCCCACATCAAGGCAACTCAAACATGTTGTCCAGAAGCATGCACCCAAAGCCAGTCTCCAAGGCCTATGCGTCCACAACAAAAAAGACAGGTCCCAATGCGTATAGCACGGGGCTGTCTTCAAGGACATCACAGAACTTAGGTGTGGGGGTTGCCCCTACACACGAACTGAGTCTGGATGCGCCTACTCTCCTTACGAACCCGCATACAAAGCTCGGCGATGCATACAACATGGGTTGTAAGGAAAAACTCCCTTCCGCTGACTTGTGCGACATGATAAATCATAAGCGTAAAGCGAGGAAGAACATAACAATTCATAGTGCACTTCCGTGCACCAGTATTGTTATCAATTTTTTTTGCGCCAAAACAACAAGAACGCCTCAAAGAAAGTCCGTGTTTCGACGGCTGCACTTCTCTGACGAAGAGAAGCCACTATGTGTTTCATCCAACATGGCTTCGTGGGGTCCCCCTTACGGAAGCCCCAATCAAAGACGGTGGACTACGAACCCAACTTTCTCTCTTAGCTCTGTGAGAAGAAGAAGGAGAAGTCTACTGACTGATGGCCGACAGGCTGTCACATCCGAAGGAGTCTATATGGGCACTCGATCAAAGTGCGAGGTTCCGTATGGACGATGAAGATTCCTAAGCCGGGGGTAGCATCCCCTCAGAATCTGAAGCAGATGACCCCCACACTGGGGGTATCCTTCCAGAGGACGATGATCCCTCTGAATCTGATGGCGACTATCTACCTCCTCTACCCGAAGATGAAGGACTTATCCACTCGAAGACAGACAGGATCAGCACCAGTTGTACTTCTTCCTCTGTTCATCTTCGTATGCTATCCACATACATGACGGACGGAGAAAGACCTGAAGAATCCAGTGATCAGACTAACAAACGGCTAGAGGGTCTTGAAATAGCATTCGCCAAGATCACTGATATGCTTACCAGCATCATGGCAGTTCAAGCTGCTGGGATTGTTCTTCCACCTCAACAGAACGTCTCGGTCCACGCTAGTCTAGCTCAAAGCAACAACCCTCCTTGACTACAAAAGGAGTATCATTCTGTTGTGCCTCCTCAAAATCTTGCGAATGCTGGGGGTGGTCATTCGCCAACAATACCTGACAACCGTTCAGCAGCTGTTTCTCAACACCTGCTCAATCAACATAATGCAATTGATTCCTTGGTCGCTCGCCTCGACACCATCTCGCACAAAGACGAGCTTCAGAAGATAGGGATATCTCTACCATATCCCTCTGAGTGGGAGAATGCTACTTGCCCTCCTAACTACAAGCCGCTGACGCTGAACTCATTTGACGGGTTGACTCCTCCTTGCCAGCACATGATGTACTTCAACACGCAGACTCTGCACTTGCCCAGAGATGATCCGTTTCTGTCGAAGCTGTTCATTAGCACCTTGCAGGGGGTAGCCTTCGAATGGTTCTGCAGTCTTCCTGATGGATGTATCAATTCATTTAAAGACTTGGAGAGGATGTTCCTCAACAGGTTTTACGAGAGAGGCATGCATGTTAGCATGTCCACACTCATTGAGACCAATTAAAGAAGAACTGAGTCTGTCATTGCCTTCATCGAACGCTTCAGGCGGCTAGCACTGAAGATGCCCTTCTGCATACCAGACTCAGGACTTATGGATACTTGCCGACATAACTTCCTTCCTACAGTGAAGTTTCGTCTGGGTATACATAAGTATGATACATGGCACGCTTTCATTGGGGCCGCTGATGCTGCTGAAAACGACGTTCCTAACTTAGAGCTACTGGGGTAGAAGACACCCAAATCCGAAGATAAGGGCAAGCATCCCCAAACCATCCCTGTTCGTGGGGGTAAAGGGAAAGAAGTCCTGAAAGTCAACACATCCAAAGAAGCCTCCAATTCTCAGGGCACCTCCGACATGCCTAAGGAGACTTTCTCCTTCGACGAAGACGATGTCATCACCATCTTCCACACATTAACGAAGGGGACTAAGCTCACATTCCTTCCGCCATGACATCCTGCAGAGGCGAGCCAACTCAATGATCCCAAGTACTATCATTACTGCACCAAGGACTGCATCGTCCTTAAGAATAAGATACAACAACTTATCCACAATCAAGTGATCAACCTCGAAGCTGAAGACAAGGTCATATCTGCTAACATGATCTCTCTTCAGTTTGGCGACTTTCCTCCTACAGAAGTCCCAAACGGCGTGGTCCCTATCCCCAAGGTAATAATGGAAGTCGTCAACCTACCACCAGCTCGCTACTCGACTTTGGTCCCACTCACAACTGAACGTGGCGAGATCATGTGGGTCCACCCAGACCTTATCCAAGAAGTGACGCAGGGGGTAGCACCTCCCAAAGCAAGAAGGGGCAAGAAATTCAAGCCATGCCACATGGTATACTCCCCCATCTACGAGGTTCTATCTGGCGAGACGCGATTGGGGAAGACTTATCTTCGGACGTACGATCTCGCACAAGAAGAAGCAGTACCTCCTCAAGCTCCTGCTGCCTCCACAAGCTCAGAAGCCGGCCCGTTCAAGACTTAAACCACGGACAAATCCAAACAGAAGGAGACGTGATATGACAAATCTCTAAAGACGCCAGCTCCCGAAGGCATGGATCGGCCCTACAACTTTGACATACTGGCTCAGCTAGCCAATACACCTGCCAGGTTGTCTCTGTTCGATCTATTGCGGCTCTCCAAAGAAACACAGAATGCCTTAAGTGAGGCATTACTACATGCCAACTCTTACCTCGCTGAAGTCAAAGCCCCCGTTGAAGATCCTGTCTTCTGTCCCCACTGCCACAGTATTATGGAAGTGGTGTCCAACATCACCTTCTCACAGGAGGACGTGCTACTCAAAAATAATCGTCATGATAGACCCATGTACTATACAGGATATATCGGGGCGATTATGGTGGACCGCATGCACATCGATCCAGGATCCTCCCTCAGCATCATTCCTAGAATCCTGCTTCAAATCTTGGGAATCCTTCTACACAAGCTATCCACAACCAACACCACTATTATGGCTTTTAATGCTGGTCGAAGCCATCCGCTGGGCAAGATCCGTCTCAAATGTCAGATCGGTGATCTTCTAACAGAGATTTCCTGCTATGTGATCAATGCCAATGTATCCTATAACGTCTTGCTAGGACGTCCATGGATACACGAGAACATGATCGTTCCTTCCATACTTCACCAGTGCTTCAAGTACGTCAACAGCGACGGTGTCGTAAAGATAGAGTTTGCCAATGTCGATCCTTTCAAGGGCATGAAGCTTACTTTGGAGATTCAGTACTTTACCAGTCTTAACCCTTTAAGGATGACGACAATGAAGCTGACAATGAAGCTGAAGCAAGTCCATCCTCCAATGATGGTCCTCTGATTATCCGAGTCAAAGGACGTACTACTCCAAGAAGTACTCCGAAGCCTCTCACAATCTGGATGAAAAAGAAGAACCCTGACAAGGTCAAGCCACTGACCATCACTCTCAGTAAGATGCCCCGGGAGGAACCTACTGAGGCCCGTCTCAGCAATCCTGAAGAATTACCCTACGTGGTGAACTCGGCCAAGACTGTGGCTCCTCTTTCAGATGATGATCCTCTCAATGAGTATATCAAAACTCATACTAATGTACCTTCAGCGGATGATGTTATTCCTGAAGAAGAACTTGCGTATTTCCTTAGTAAAGGTTTATCTTAGAAATACTCTGATGTCTATCAGTCTGTAAACTACTACATAGATACGATATACGCTCTAGAGAACAGCATAGGACCACACCTCTGCATGTCGGTCACAATACCTCACCTGCGGGAAAAAGTTTAACCTAAGGATATCCTCTACTTCATCGTTCCCGCCAGAAAGAAAGATGAAAAACTAATCATCTTTGGTCGTATAATTGGCGAAAGAAAGTTCGTTCCAGACTCTACTTCTCCCAAGCACAACACAGAAGCTGACTATGACTCTGGGAAAATGTACCTTTTTCGATATAGTTGGCAGGCCAAGAATATCATCCAGAATATGGGATATGACATCAAAAGCGACAAAGGGCTAAATTACGGCCGAGGGCGACGGTTGCCAATACGACACTTTGCTCCCCCCGACAAACCCGAGAACTACTATCAACGAAGTGGTGTTGGTTTGGGCTATGTCTCTCCTCCAACAACTCCCGAAAGATCAGATGATGATGCAGAGCGTTGTTCTCATTCTTCTGATTCCTCCATCTGGGACTCAGACTCCAGCATCGACGACATGTTCAAAGCAACTTTGTCCGTCAACATGGTTTCTGCCGAACAAATTACAGACGTTGTCCAATCAATCGAACTCGAACAATAGGCTCAAAAGATGGACACCAGGTGGGAGCTGCACTTCGAACAACGTGAACCACCTACCGAAGACGAAGTCATACAAGTCAATCTAGGAGATGAAGCATCCTTCAAACCAATCTTTATCAGCAAAAGCCTATCTAGCGATGAACGTCAATCTTTTATACAGCTTATCAGAGAATACATCGACGTCTTCGGATGGAGCTATGAAGACATGCCAGGCTTGGACCCTAAAGTCGCCATGTACCGCCTGAACATTTCGTATAAACCTAAGCCAGTGAAGCAGCAACAACGACGGTTTCGACCAGACGTCATGGAAGCTATCGAGAATGAAGTAAAAAAGCTCATTACTAGTGGATTCGTTCGTGAAGAACAACACCAGGACTGGGTTGTCAACATCGTTCCAGTCATAAGAAAGAACATAAAAGTTCGAGTCTGTATCGACTACCGTGATTTGAACTCTGCATGCCCGAAAGACGAGTTCCCCCTACCGATCACTAACGTAATGATCGACAATACTTGCGACTTCGAGCGGATTTCCTTCATGGATGGGTTCTCAGGCTACAACCAGATCAAGATATTTTCCGACGACGAGAAGCACACATCTTTTCGAACGCCGTTGGGGTTATACTGCTATACGGTGATGCCCTTCAGATTGAAGAATACAGGGACAACATACCAGCGAGCCATGAACACAATTTTTTGCGATCATTTGTGCAAAACTGTGGAGTGCTACGTAGACGATATCGCAGTCAAATGTCGTCTCATGGGCAACCACCTCCAAGACTTGAGAACGGTGTTCGAACTAATACGTGCGTACCAACTCAAGATGAATCCAACCAAAGTGTTTTCTGGGAGTCTCCAGCGGCATGTTCCTTGGTTTCTTCATCACTTCAAAGGGTATACACCTGGACCCGGAGAAAGTGAAGGCTATTCTTGATATGCATCCCCCAAGAAACCTCAAAAAGCTGTGTGGGCTACAAGGAAGGCTAGCCTACATCAGATAATTTATTTCGAACCTCTCTGGAAGGTGTCAACCATTCACTCAGCTCATGAAGAAAGGCGTATCTTTCGTCTGGACTGAACAATATCAACGCGCATTCGATGACATCAAGACATATCTTACAAGCCCTCCAGTATTGGTTGCTCTAATAATGGGAAAGCCCTTCTTACTATATGTCCATGCTTTGAATCATTCCCTTGGCTCCTTCTTAGCTCAGAAGAACGAAGGCGGCCATGAGCAGGCAATCTACTACCTCAGCCGCACAATGGTGGGTGCCGAGCACAGATACACACCGGTGGAGAAGGAATACCTCGTACTAGTATTTGCCATCCAGAAGACACGCCACTATGTGTATGAGCAGACCATCCACATTATATCTAAAGTCAACCCTCTCAGAATACTCATGACTAAACCAGGCTCTCTCAATTCCCGTTTAGCTACATGGACAATTCTGTTGACTCCGTACGACATGATCTTCATTCCTTAGAAGGCAGTAAAAGGCCAAGCATTAGCTGATTTCCTAGCAGCTCATCCGGTGCCAGAGTCGTCCAAACTCTACGACGATATCCCCGACGAAGTGGTGGAGTCTAACACTGCAATCGAAGAAATCCCTATTTGGCGAATGTTCTTCGACGGTGCATCAAGAACAAGACCCAAAGGGAACATCGTGGTTGGAGTAGGTATCATGCTCGTGTCACCTAATCATCTGGTTATACACAGTACATATTCTCTCGTGGAACCATGAACCAACAACGTAGCCAAATATAATGCCCTAATAATCGGCCTACAACTGGCGAAGCAATTGCGAGTTGACTATCTAGAGGCTTACGGCGATTCCAAGCTAATAGTTAGTCAGGTCCGAGGGGATTACAAAGTTCGCCATGAAGATCTCATCCCCTACCACAGAGCAACAATCGAGTTGGCATCTACTTTCACGGGATTCTTCATCGAGCACGTACCTCAACTACAGAATATGGAGGCAGATGCTCTAGCCGGTCTCGCTGCTTCCTTGACCGTTCCTACCAATACTCAGCAGTCGATCACAGTGTCTGGTCGAGAACTATTTTGTGTGAAAAATGCCTTGCATATTCACCACAGTTATGCAGCAGAAACAAACGTCGATGTTAAAGATTGGAGATTTCCCTTCATAGACTACGCTGTCTATGGAATCCTTCCCGAGGACCCAAAGGAAGCAGTATCCATCCAAAGACGATCCCTCAGATTTTACTATGATACAGCTACCAAGATGTTGTTCCGACGCTCCTACGACGAACTACTGTTACGATGCTTATCAGACACAGAAGCCAAACATGCACTCCGGGAGACGCACGATGGAGTTTGTGGTGCACATCAACTAGGCCCCAAACTACAAGATTGCTTCAAATGAATGGGTTATTACTGGCCCACAATGGTAGCAGATGCTGTTGAATATGCAAAAAAGTATAGATCTTGCCAATTCCACACCAATTTTATTCACCAACCTTCGGAGTTTCTACACACGACGGCAGCATCTTGGCCATTTGAAGCCTGGGGCATGGACGTCATAGGACCAATCAGCCTGCCATCCTCCAAAGGACATTGGTTCATCCTAGCCATAACCGATTACTTCTTCAAATGGGCGGAAGCTATACCGCTCACCGAAGTGAAGACATCAAACGTGATCAGTTTTATCAAACATCACGTTATCTACCGCTTCGGCCTACCTCGCAGGATCATCCATGATAATGGTCCACAGTTCGTAAGCCACGCGTTCTATCGGTTCTGCAATAAGAATCGAATCCAGAACGTAGCTTCGACAACCTATAATCTAACGGCTAACGGGCTAGCAGAAGCCTTCGACAAAACCATCATCAAACTTCTCAAGAAGTTCGTGTCTTCAAACAAGCGCAATTGGAACGAGAAGTTCGGTGAATGACTATGGGCCTATCGCACAACGGTCCGGACTCCAACAGGAAGTACGCTATTCTTTCTGGTTTATGGAAGCGAAGCAGTTCTTTCCATAGGAATCTAGATTCCTTCTCTTCGAGTAGCCCTAGCCAGCGAGCTGACTACTGAAGAAAGCTATCGTCTGTGACTCCAAGAGCTCGAAGCCCTAGACAAAAAATGCTTATTAGCTCAACAGCGTATTGAGCTATACCAAGCATGCCTTTCCAGAGCTTTCAACAAAAAAGTGAAGGAAAGGATCTTCCAGGTCGACGATCTGGTCCTAGCAGTGAGAAGATCGATGGTCATGATGCACAAAACAAAAGGAAAATTCCAGCCTAAATGGGAAGGTCCTTTCGACATAGAATCGATGTATTCTAACAATGCGTACCGATTGACCAAGCCTGACGGTGACTTGCTCATGATGCCTATCAACGACAAGTTTCTGAAGAAGTACTATGTATAACCTCTTTTACATAATGTTCACATATGTTCAGTCATGTAAATGTATAGTGCGATGTTTATATGATTCAAAAAAAACTATCTAACTATTATCCGTATTTCAAGAGTCTTGAATACGCCCGGGATAATAGGTCCTCTATATATTTCTCCAGTGGAATCATTTCCGTTTTTGACTCTGTCCAAACTCTGTTTGACGAAAACAAATCATGTCCCTATTACCTCTGAGCTGTTTTCCGATAATTAATCCCCCAACGGAATGATCAAATATTTTGCTACGTCCACATAACCTCTGAACAAAGCATTCATCAAAGATAGTCATGTCCACACTACCACTGAACTATCCATTCCTCCCTAATGCTATATATCTTTCCACGTCCATATTACCTCTGGTCAGATATAGAACATTCTCTGCTATTACGTCCATATTACCTCTACTAGCAGCCTCATTCAACTTATTATCTACATTCGAATCATTAGAATATAAAACAAATAATAGGTCCACATAAAATTTCCTAGCGGAATACCTATCAAAATATTCTTGCTACGTCCACATTACCTCTAGCATCGATATTTCACAAAACCACATTCACTTCCGAAAAGATTCTTTATTCAGTACTTAAACGTCTATTGAAAGATGGAAAAAATATACAAGAGCCGTGACGACCAAAAAAAAGGGAGAGAGAGAGGGTTCCCCAGCAGGATACCCTATACATAAATATGACATTTGGCTCTCTAATACAAGCACCACAGATACCACAAACAAAGAATGGAGCGAATGTATTCTGTTTATTCAAAATCAGTTACATTCACAGGACTATACCTCATGAGCAAAAAAAAAGGTTCTTCATCTCTTCGTCTGGATAAAAAGTAAAAGATTACATTGATGTCCAAAAGAAAGGAGAATCTGCACTCATCAGAAGTGCATAGCTTGAGCAGCTTGGCAGCACCACGCTCTCGTCGAAAAGTGGTTTTGTGGCCCGCAAAGGAGGTCATGTTTTACTGCTGAACAAGCAAACAAGGCTGTTGAACCTTCGAAAAGCTACACGGAGGAGGACAAATATAGCATGCTAAAACATCTACAAATGATGTTCTCCTCTCCTCCATATTGCGGACTTCGTGGGCTCATTTTTTCAAGAGACCATACCTTGAAAACAACATCCCTAGTGCTGATGTTGCCTACTTGAAGAACCGTGAAAGCAGAACTTTCACGGTAATGCCCTGCTACCGTCCGACTCTTCGATGTATAAAGGTTCTTTCGAACATCTGAGGAAAACTCTTCCAAAACACGAAGAGTCCTGAGCTCTCTGATGTGGGTGTCAGGTGTCGCATCTTCACCATGCCCAGAATCGCCGATACCAGTCCTGGAAAAATTTGCCAGCCAGATCCCTACATAATATGAAAAGGGGACAGAAAGACAGTCAGAGTTAGGAAAAAATCGTAGGAAAAACTAAGTCTTGAAGAGCTTCTATGCGCCCAATACAAAGACATGTGGGCACATAACACACAGACAGTTAGTGGGCGCATAACGTGCCACAGCTTAAAGGGCGCATAACATGGCAATACATGGGCGCTTACTATACCACAGTGTTGGCACATGACTTCTGTGAGCGCAAAGTAATGACCACAGAAGTGTGTTGCCCTAGGCGCAAGTGCCCAAGCAGAGGAGAAGTCCGAGCGTCGCAAATTAACACTCAAGACTTTGTTTTTTGAAGCATGTCCTCACCCAAAGTCGGGTCGTGGACTGTCGAGGACTCTGCCGCAGGAGGAGAGCCACCCGACGTAGTCCCCTCGCCCTTCGCGGATCTCTTAGCAGCCATAGGAGACATGATTCTCAAAGAAAGAAAACGAAGAGTTTTTCTGAAAAATTCAAGCAATAATAAATTTTCTCTCTCCCCAGGGTCTATTTATATGCACGGGCCACTGCCTATGCTCCCACATACTCTATGCGCCCATTGTGTGTATGCACCCACTGCAGCCTATGCGCCCACGTGGAGGACCAGCTCTCTGCATACTATACGACTGTCTCTTGCTGACGTGGACAACGTATAAATGATGGACCGCTTCAAATTCTGTTCCGATGAATCTGTCAGTTCGGATTTTGAGGAAAATCTTAACAGTCGTATCTTCCTGACAGGCTGGCCAAAAACTATGTGCCCAAAGGAGAGGGCCGTGCTATGCGCCCATTGCTTCGCGAGAAGACGATCCATACTTCTTTCAAAGTATTTCGAACTTGTTCAAAGTGTCAAAAACTTTGAAGGGGTCCTGTAGAAGCATGAAAACTTTTCTGCAAATATAGCTTCGTGCGCCCAAATCAAGAGCAGCTCCATGCGCCCAGTCAGTATGATTCCATGTGCCCACTGGATGAAGCTCCATGCGCCCAGTCAGAGTAATTCCATGCACCCTGTCAAGTGTAGCTCCATACGCCCAAGACCAGCTGCTCCGAAAGGCAGGCGTATAGCCTGAGAAATGGCTATGCGCCCAAGCCTGACTCAGTCAAAGCCACGATCAAAATGTGTACCAAAGCGCATGGCCACGTTAGTCTCCACGAGCAGTCGTGCACCGAAGCATGCGGCTACGTCAACACCATGACCAACCCATGATCTCACAGCCTGTATGTGCCTACATTCTATGCGCCCAAAGCAGGACTATGCGCCCATATAAGAACCAGTGTCTTCCCTCACATGGGCGCATAACATCATTCCAGCTCGAGAACGACTATAAAACGGGTGCTTCTTCTCTCTTCAAAGACAGAGAACGGAGAGCATTTTCAAGAGCCAAATTGCTGTACTTCTTGCCAGTGAGCTGAGTGTTAGCAATTTTCTTAGGTTTTCTCCCACTTTTGTAATCGGAGTGTCAACGGAGTAAAGGAGCAACTGTCGCCTGATCTCCATCATCCCATTCCCCAAAATTCTTTTTTGTACTCGGGGATCCTCAGCGCAGGATCTCTCAGGCGTACTGGATTTGTGGTGCATTGTGCCAATAAAAGAAAAGACATCATTTTTTTCTTCTTTTTTGTGTGTGTCCATACCTACATTCATTTAATATCCATACTGCATAGGCTCATAGGTTACACAAAATGCCTATATCGTATAGTCACTCTTCTACTTAAAATTAATACTGTACCAATTGGACATTCACTAAATTCTAGGATTAAAGTATGTCGTAACCCTTCGTGTTAGCTTTCCGAAACTACAAACGGATTGCATTTTCGTGTTCGGGAGCTTCCGAAATCGCGAACTCACCGAAACGCATTTGTCTTTAGAACAGTTGACACTCAAATAGTTTTGCAGAAAGTTCCAGAATAATTTTAGCTTATTAAAATATATATTGGAAACCTAACTTCGATACGGTTCTTTTAAAAAAATGGAAGATTAATCGGAGTTCTGAGCTAAAAGTTATGGCATTTCTAAGTTGCTATGGTTACTAAAAACGTGGATGAATATTATGACGAATTTGGGTTATTTTGGACAAAATAATCACATGTAGGCCAAGATACTTGGATACCAACATAGGTATCCAAATGAAACTCATTCTAACCGCCCTAACTAAGATCAATCTACTCTCTAACCATTCTAAAACTGAATTTAAAACACAATTAATCCTATTAGGCAATAAATCAAACACATAGGGTGTCCTAATTTGGTATCTAACAAGTAGGACACAAAACACATATCTAAAATCCTCAAGAGAGCTCAAAATTGCCTCAAACTTGAATCTAAAGGGGGTACATGCATGGAGGTGGTTCCTATGGATTCAAAACTAACTAATATACATAGAAAATCAATTTAGAGGATTGGTTTTACCTATTGGGAGTGGAATCCCAATGATACTCTCAAGGACACGGCTCCGACACGAAGATCTTCCAAAAAGGATACTCCTCTTTGCACTTTGCTCCAAATCATTGCTAGCACCCTCCCTTGGTAGTGTGAGAAGGTTGGATGAAAGTTTTGGTGAAGGAATGTAAGGATTTGGAGATCAAATAAAAGAGGAAAGCTCTCTAATTTGGGGAAGAACACTTTATGAAGGAAAAGAGGCAAGTTGCAATAAAATGAAAGGAAGATAGGCTAACCTACCTATAGTGGCTGCCACTAAACCCGATTTGGGCCTTGGAGAAAAGCCCAATAAGGCCTCAACTAGTCCTCTTGGTTAATTTTAAGTTAGGTTCAAGTTTGGGATCAAAATGGTTAAATTTAAGTCTCTAACTTAACCAATCTAACAAGTGGGATTATTCTAAACTTACTAACTTAATTAGCGGGGTTTGTGGGCCGGGTCCCGTCTAGAGTCTAAGCTACGCGGGTCACAAACACAAGTCGAAACGAAACGAAACTCAAACCTGACTAAACAAATCCCGTAAAATCAATATTAAAATATAAAAATTCCCAAATTGTTAAAATATGAAAAATAGCCAAAATCATAATACGTCAATTAAAGTATTATTAAAATAATCTAAATTTCACCAATTAATTAAAATCCTAAATAATTCAAAAGTCAAAAAATGACCAAAATATCCTTAGCCTAAAAAGTTGTAATTAGTCATTCTAATCACATGATTATGTCCCCATGGTCATGGTTAGTCTCTAGGCTCAACAATTCTAGGGTTCATTAGCTAACACATCAAAATTATAATTCACCAATTATAAATAGTATTAAATTAATTGAAAATCCCCATAAACATAAATCATATTATTAAATAATAAACTTTTACAAAGGTTCAAAATTATCCTCATTTTAGAAAAGTGGGTGTTACAAGTCTACACTCCTTAGAAGAATTTTGTTCTCAAAATTAAGAGTGGTCATACTCCTTCTAGGTCAAACCCCCAACAATCAAGGTCGAAGCTTCTACCTAGCAGCACACAAGGTCAACAAGTAAAATATGGGTAGTAGGCTTAAAATGGATCATATCACAAATTTGGGTCGACAAGTTTGGGTCGTAGAGGTGTCCCCAATTCGAGTCAGAAATAAAAGCGACTCCGTGGGGTAAATCAAGATGGGGTCTTACGTCAGAAAAGTCGTATGATAATGATGAAGCATAAAATGGCATGTCCGAGTAGGACACGAAGGTCATGGGTGTAGGGTGTCATGTATAGGTCATGCATGTGAAGTTGGTTTTGAGAAAACAACTAATCTTGTGCTCCTAAATTAAAATTCATAGCAATGTGCATATGATTATCATAATTAAAGTGGGTATGGTCAAATGGCCTAAATTGGACCGAAAGCTGCGATGCAAAAGTAGCACAAGGAAACAAGTTTGAGTAGGATATAATATATCAAAGTGAAGATAATCTTATCTACTACAAACTTATGAAGGAAGTTTCTAAAGATTTACATATCTAACATTCCAGAAATCAAAGTCACAGAAAGAATATTTGTCTACCTAGAATACTCTCTCTAGGGTTCCCATCTAGCCATTCTAGTCCTAGTATAGCACAAAGCAATCACAAGGTATCAAAACCTACAAGCAATGTGGGGTGTATCAATTATCTCAAAAGACATGCTAAGTTCTAGGCTGGAAATCTGGGTACTTCTGAGGCTCTAGGTGGAACTGGATACTGCTCCCTCAAGATCTCAGCCTGAACTCTCTGTGTCTCTAACACATCCCGGAGAAGTTCGAATATCTGAGCTCCATCAGAAAATAACCCTCCCAAGAATATGGTATGGGGTACCACTATAGGAGGCAGAGAAAGACTCTCAATCTCAGGCGAAGCTACAGCTACACTCAAGGACAGGCTCTGGTCATGGGTGCCTACTGGAAAGGATAAGGAAAATAATAAATCATTAAGGCTGTAAGGCAGACTAACATCCTATATGAAAACTTATAGGTATTACAAATGACAGAGGAATCATCTACAATGGGTTACTATTCTAATACCAATGCTAACTATCATCTCTAGGGTACAGACAGTCTACAAGTCATCATATCATTACACTATGAAAGAACTACATATGAATAAGCTCTACAAAAACTAAAAGATCCCTACTAATAAGTTATTTGATGATGGAATACAATTTTATAACAACGAAAGGGTACGATAGAAATGATATGTTTAAAAACCTTCTCAAGGTACAATCTGATAATCATATGCGTCTGTCCAAAATCATGTTACTCAGAATCCTCGCCATGCTAGTAAGCAAGGCTACGATAAACGATAGATTCCATAACTAGGGTATGCACCTCTATAATCATGTCGTCTAGAATTCTCGCTATGCCGACTAGTATAGCTGCAAGAAATTCTAAATCTCATAACCAAGATATGGACATCCGAAGTCAGGTCTCAACGTTTCCGCCACGTCGGCTAATATGGCTGCGATAAATTCCAGGTTCCATAATCAAGTAGACGTTTTACCATCCATGTTATTCCTGTCAACATATGTTATCAGAAAATATCGTAACTCGGGCCATAAAATTCATCTCGATAGGAAAATCAAAATCAACAACCATCCATCAAAAATCAAATTCAATAACAAGAAGTAAGGGTGAACAAAACAAAGGAAGGAATTTCAAATTGAAGTTCAAATAAGATTCTCAAGGGTCGTCCCAGGAATCTCTCAAGGAATTCTAACTGTGTTTGAGTATCCTCTCATTCTAGCACTTTACTTCCTATATTCTATCGCAGGCTCGTAGCAGTATAACTAAGTCGTTGTGCTACTACGATATCGCAATAATGTGACTCTCGACCTGCATGGGCCACCACTAAAAACGTGTCACGACCCATACCTAGTGTAGGGGAACGAGAAGTGGGTACGTCCAGCCTACGCCACAGTGTCGGCAGTAGAATGATGTTCTAGGTCACTATCTAATCAACAACTCATACAAATATATAATATACCTGTCACAATCTCAACTCCGAATGGAGGACAAGTATAAGATACGATAATACTCAATCACAATCTAAGCATGATAAGATAACACAGGAGTCTAACAACTATATGAAACTCAAGCAACTTAAATAAACTTCTAAACAACATCTCAAATAATCTCAAATACAACTCAATCTCCACTTATTACAAACAAGTTCTAAAAGTGAAACTAAACCATAAACTAGTAATCTACTCCAAGCTCTACTAGTCCTCTAGGCTAACTGTGAATCTCCAGGTTACCTGTAATATTTTCAACAGGTCCAGTCAGGACAGGAACGAGCACATAATCTCAACAGTTCATATCAAGAAAAGAATATAAAGCATACAATAGAGTAAAATACATGAAACGCTGAAAGAAAGTACATGTAGTAAAAGAGAGAGAACTGTAATGTAAATAGCTACTACAAGTAGAGAACTATCGATGACTAGTGATGTAGAGTACAAGATAGACATATGAACGGCTTGAATTTATACATGATTACAATAAGAGTTTATACAATAACTACTTGGAATTGTTCACATGACTGCTTCTACTCTCACGTAACCCAATCAATATCCAAGGATCCAGACAAGTTATGTTATTGTACAATATTTTACATAAGGGCCCATAAATAGGTGCACATGAAGGTATACATAAGGGCTCTGTGAATATGAGAGTACATGAATCACAAGAGTGTACATGAATAATGAAAGCACAAGAGTACATGATGAAAGTGAAATATACATGACATGATATATCCGATGCTCCCGAGGGGGATAATATCTCAATGTAAAGATCCATATAGTACTAATCCGAGTTAACAACGTGACAGCATCAAGGAAAGTAATCTAGAGCAAGAATATAAATCCTAACAAGTATGAAATTATTAGAGAATATACTCGCCTGATACCCTGAACCGCTGATATGAAAAGATGGCCAACTGGAGTCAAAGAGTCCTAGTTAGAGCAACACAGGTTATAAAGAGTTCAATTTATATGGTAATTAAAATTATAATGCAATCTACATGAGCTAAGTCAATCTAGGTCAAAGTCAATTTTTGGTCAACTCTGGTCACCTAGTCTAGTAAAACTAGGACAACTAGTCTAATGTGGTCAAACTAGCTAAGATTTGGTCAACAATGGTCAAACTAGTCTAGGTTGGTCAATTCTAGGTCTAAACAAGTCTATGGCCTAAACAATCAAGTATACTAGTACCATTGCTATCTAACACATAGCCTAAATCAAGGCATATAGCTAAACCACATAGCTAACAAGACACAAACTTAGTTATATAATATACCTTACATATATATCACATATATCCTTACCCATATAGTACCACCCTAACACATACATATAGATATCATATATCAAGTATATACATATCCTCACTATGAACCATAACCTATATCTATATACTCTCATAATATACATAGATACTATATAACACAATAATATATATACCTATCTATATAACCCTTCTACAATCTAACATCACATACTCAAACTCAAACACTTAGACACTAATCCACTAACACTAGGATACCATATCAAACTTGGTCATATTAACATCCCAAAATAAATACCTTGGTCATAAGGTAAACTAATCATTTACCTTGAAGGTAAAGGTAATTCATATTTACCTTAAGATACTAACTTGGTATCATGAGATACCAAGATGCCCCTCAAATATCTAATTAACTATCTAATGTACTAACATAACATCTTAACTAATATCTAACATATGACCTATAGAGACTAACTTGCTAACATACCAATATCTAGAACTAACATAACCTACTAACATATCAATATCTAATATACAAGATATCTAACATCAAACTATTTAACATCATATCAAATATCTAATAAAATACTAACCTCTACTATCTAACTAACATTCATGCAAACAAATATAACTTACACTAATATATAACAAACTCTATTATATCTAACCCTCTACTAACCAACATCTAACAAAAATACTAACATATATAACTTACACTAACACATAACAACTCTATCATATCTAACCCTCTACTAACCAACATCTAACAAACATACTAACATATATTACCTAACAATAATATATATATATATATATATATATATATATATATATATATATATATATATATATATATTCGACAACATATGATACCTACATTTATTTAATATCCATACTACATAGGCTCATAGGTTATACAAAATACCTATATCATATAGTCAATCTTTTACTTAAAATCAATACTGTACCAAATAGACATTCACTAAATTTTAGGATTAAAGTATGTCGTAGCCCTTTGTGTTAGCTTTTCGAAACTTCAAACGGATTGCATTTTCATGTCCGGGAGATCCCGAAATCGCGAAAATCCTGAAACGCGTTTGTCTTTCGGATAGCTGACACTCAAATAGTTTTACAGAAAGTTCCAAATTGATTTTGGCTTATTAAAACATATATTTGGAAAGCTAATTTCGATACGGTTATTTTAAAAAAAATGGAAGATTAATCGAAGTTTTGAACTAAAAGTTATGGCATTTCTAAGTTGCTATGGTTACTAAAAACGTTGATGAATATTATGACGAATTTGGGTTGTTTTGGACAAAATAAACACATCTAGGCCAAGATACTTGGATACCAACATTGGTATCCAAATGAAACTCATTCTAACCATCCTAACTAAGATCAATCTACTCTCTAACCATTCTAAAACTGAATTTAAAACACAATTAATCCTATTAGGCAATAAATCAAACACATATAGTGTCCTAATTTGGGATCTATCAAGTAGGACACAAAATACATATCTAAAATCCTTAAGAGAGCTCCAAATGGCCCCAAAACTTGAATCTATAGGGGGTATATGCATGGAGGTGGATCATATGGATTCAAAACTAACTAATATGCATAGAAAATCAATTTAGAGGGTTGGTTTTACCTATTGGGAGTGGAATCCCAATGATACTCTCAAGGACACGGCTCCGACACGAAGGTCTTCCAAAAATGACAATCCTTCTTACACTTTGCTCCAAATCTTTGCTAGCACCCTCCTTTGGTAGTATGAGAAGGTTGGATGAAAGTTTTGGTGGAGGGATGTAAGGATTTAGAGATCAAATCAAAGAGGGAAGCTCTCTAATTTGGGAAAGAACACTTTGTGAAGGAAAAGAGACAAGATGGAACGAAATGAAAGGAAGGGAGGCTAACCTACCTATAGTGGCTTGCCATTAAACCCTATTTGGGCCTTGGGGAAAAGCCCAATAAGGCCTCAACTGGTCCTCTTGGTTAATTTTAAGTTAGGTTCAAGTTTGGGATCAAAAGGGTTAAATTTCAGCCTCTAACTTAACCAATCTAACAAGTGGGATTAATCTAAACTTACTAACTTAATTAGTGGGGTTTGTGGGCCATGACTAACTAATCTTGGGGTCCCTCTAGAGTCTAAGCCACCTGGGTCACTAACACAAGTCGAAACGAAACGAAACTCAAACCCGACTAAACAAATCCCGTTAAATCAATATTAAATATAAAAATTCCCGAAATATTAAAATATGAAAAATGACCAAAATTATAATACATCAATTAAAATATTATTAAAATAATCTAAAATTCACTAATTAATTAAAATTCTAAATAATTCAAAAGTCACAAAATGACCAAAAGAATCTTAGCCTAAAAAGTTGTAATTAGTCATTCTAATCACATGGTTATGTCTCCATGGTCATGGTTAGTCTCTAGGCTCAATAGTTCTAGGGTTCACTAGCTAACACATCAAAATTATAATTCACCAATTATAAATACTATTAAATTAATTAAAAATCCCCATAAATCATAAATTCTATTATTAAATAATAAACTTTTACAAAGGTTCAAAATTACCCTCATTTTAGAAAAGTGGGTGTTACAATCTGTCCAACATTCAAGCCTTAACTCTTCTAAATCCAAGAACGTAAACTAACAAATCAATTTATCAACTATCTAAATCTAAGAAGTAAACTAACGAATCGATTTCTCCATTGTCTACACTAGATCTATAATTTACCCAAACAACTCTCACTAAAGTCGATTCGCACCAATTCTACCTCTTGGCATAATATCTACCTAACCACTAGGCTAATTCACAAGGCCAAAGTCAAAGTCATGATCACGGTTCCATGCAACCAATACCATAACACTCACTCCCAAATTCTAAGGTCAAACCATAGTCGATAGTACATGGTTTTCTACCAAGCTCGCTTCACTCCGATTTCTAAACACTTGAGCGTAGAATTTTCTACTTGCCTTTG